>JAJIBD010004362.1:7500-210441 GCA_021461705.1 Cryptotis parvus
AGACTCTATGAAGTTGGCCAGGAGTCTGGCATCTAAAATGATGCTGGCAGGGTAGTGGGGTACTGGGGAATGTTTGTATGAGACCCTGTGCCAAAACCCATATGTTAGGAGGATACAGTAGGCAACTCTGACACCACTGTTACCAACCAAACAGAACACACCCAGAACCTCAGGCTTATGGCCCCTCTGGCTCTGGCTCCAGCAGGCTCTGAGTCTAATGTTCAGGTTTCTCTCCTTTCCATCTCTTCTCTGGGACTGTGCACTTTGGCAGGATGGGAACACAGCTCTTTGGTTCACAGCTCCAATCACCCCATCTGTTGCATGGTCAAGATTCAAGAAACATCTTTATTTCCTTACCCTGCTTTCCCCAGTCTACTTCCTTGCAGAATGTTTACTCCACTACAGCATCTGTTTTACTGAAACAACCTTATGTTCACTTCTGGATGACGTACGGGGACAACTAAATATGTAAGGGGGAAAAAACGGAGCTTAACTAACAGAGAGAGAACCCAGGGACTCCTCTTCCACCCCAGCCATCACTAACCACAGGACTCGAGCCCTCTTCCCGCCCACTTGCAAAGCCAGGCCAGCTGGGTGCAGGTGCAGAAGACTCTGGCTCTTGAGTATAGCTTTGCCTTCAGGGGCCCTTCTCAGGCTGCTCCCCAACAGTGTGTCAGCTCTGGATCAAGCTGAGAGTTTGCCCAGAAAGCCCCACCAGCCACTTGGTCTCTAAACCCTCATTTGTGCAGTGCATGCACAGGGTGGTACTAGCATGGCCCTGTAGTGGTCCTTTTCCCCAAACTCCCACTGAATCATCAGCACTCTCTGTCCTGCTGGTAAGTTCCAGCAGAGACCCCTGTTTTCTCAACAAGCCTGTGCACAGAGATCAGCAAGCTACGCATGGGGCCCATGGACGCCATATCAGCCCCGCACATTCCATATGGAAGCAGGAGGCAGAGGGAAAATGTAGACTCTAGTGTAAGCACACACACACACACACACACACACACAAACACATATACACGTAAATAAACAAGTATGTGGCTCAAAATGATGTGTAAACAGTGTTCAAAAATAAATACGCTGCTAAGAGAAAGACTATATTAAACCCTATCCAAGTTGGGGGAAGTAAGAGGAGTAATTTAGAGGAGAAATTAGATTTATGAAAGCTGAGTTTTATCTATAACTTTTTTCCAGAAGCCATAAATGAGAAGAACCCCAAACTCATGACCCTCAAATTAACATAGACCAGGAGGTACAAATGTGGGTTTTTGTTCCCCACCCCCACCTCCCATTCTAGTTCAGAGGAGCATTGCCCAGCTGGTTCCTTATTACCAGAAAGTTTAGATTTCACCCGGGCCTCGAGCTGTTCCCTGAGTTTAACTCCCAGGCAACGCTCAGTTACAAAAGTGTCAAATAGGAAACACCGCTCTCTTCCATTTCACTCAGCCTGAGCCAGGTCCTACCAGTCAGTTCCATCCAGCCTCTGTATCCCAGCCAACAGTTAAACCTCAAGCATTACGTACATTACATTAAAAGGCTGAAGAGCCATCTAGCCCGCTGATGCAATCTATCTGTTATAGTGTGACAAAGGCCAGACAAGGAGCAGGGGCCACATCAAGACCCCCTGAAGCTTCCGCCTGACGACTTCCACCCGATGCCCAGCTGCTCCCCGCTCTCCCCACCAGGTGCGTTCCTGCGGCGAGCACTCCCTGAGGCACTCAGTTTCAGGATAAAGGGCTGGAACTTTGAGAAGGGGACCAAGCCACACCCAGATTCTTCGGATCTTCCGCTGGACTACCTCCACCCGACCCCTGACTCCGGAACCACCCACTGACACCCCAAAATTCAAAACCGCGCAGACGCTAGCACGCGCGCACAAAGTATTATCCATCTACCTGAGATTTCACTGAGCATTTTTTCCCTACATTCTTTGCTATCCATCCCTAACTGCAAAGTAATTCAGGCACCTACTAACTCTATTAACTAGTCACCCAGAACACACATTTTCAACCTATGATAGTCATTATGGTAAAGCAATGCAGAATTCCTTCAAGCTCTATGATTAAAGTCACTAATACAGATGAGTCAAGCAATACCACTGAGCTATATAATCTCTCTGAAAAGGAATTTCGGAAGGAACTGTTAAAGATGCACAAGGAACTCAAAGAAACAATGGAATACAAAGTCAATAAAATACAGGAGGACATGAGAACAGAATTGAGTAAATTTCAGACCAAAGTACAAACAGAAATGACAGATATTAAAAATGAGGTAAGTGGGCGCTTCCAGGAATGTCTGCAACCTCCCCCACAGGTATGTGTGTGATCCTTGCATCTCCGCGGACCCAATCATCCCCAGGGAAGAGCCGAACTTCCATCAATGGGAACCGAGGCAAACTGCCTTGGTTTCACCCCCGACCCCTTGGGCCCTACGCTTCCGGGAACGTCTGCAACCTCCCCCACAGGTGTGTGTGTGTGATGCTTGTGTCTCCGTGGACCCAATCAGCCCCAGGGAACAGGCCAGAACCCTACACCCACATCCTAAAAATCAAAACCGCACAATCCTCTTACTATCTATCTTGCATGAGGTACCAGTGAACCTTTGTTCCTACATCCTTGCCACTCACCCAAACTGTGCAAACAGCCCAGACACCTACTAACTGTACTATCTAGTCACCTAAGAACTCACATTTGCGACCTACAATAGTCATAATGGTAAAGCAACCCAAAATTCCATCAAGCTCTGTGAGTGAAGTCACTAGTCCAGATGAGCCAAGCAATACCAATGAGTTGTATAACCTCTCTGATAAGGAATTTCGGAAAGAATTGTTAAGGATGCATAAGGAACTCAAAGAAGCAATGGAATGCAAAATCAATAAAATACAAGAGGACATGAGAGAAGAAATGAGGAAAATGCAAATGGAAATGACAGATATTAAAGATGAGGTAAATGCAATGAAAAACACAGTGGAAGGCCATCATTGCAGAATAATAGCTACTGAAGAAAGAATTAGTGATCTCGAAGACGAGTTCCAAAGATTCTCTACACAACACCAGAAGATAGAAAAAAAGACTCACAATTACCGAACAGACAACAAGAGATAATCGGGATGAAGCCAGAAGAAACAACATACGGATCATTGGGGTCCCAGAAGGGCAAGAAGAAAACTCTGATGAAGAAACTGTCAAAACCATAATTGCTGAGAAGTTCCCGGAACTAAAGGAACGCTTGCCTCAAGACCCAGGAGGCCTGTAGGATACCAGCTAACCAGCTAAAAGAAACCCCAACAAGAATACTCCAAGACACATCTTAATTAAAATGACAAAAACTATAGATAGAGATAGAATACTGAAAGCAGAAAGATCAAAGAAGGAAATCATATACAAAGGAACATCCCTAAGATTTACAGCAAACTTCTCTGATGAAACACTCTGAGCCCGAAAACAATGGTGGGATATTGCAAAAAGCTCAATGAACTGTAGGCCTCACCAAGAATTCTTTACCCAGCCAGACTCACATTCAGATATAAAGGAAAGATACACAACTTCATGGATAAGCAACAACTCAGGAACTTCATGGACTCAAAACCAACTTTAAAAGAAGGACTGAAGGGTCTACTGTAATACGACCAAACCCAAAAGCACAACAAGCACAAACAGAAAGATGGCACAAAATCTGATGACAATAATCTCTCTCAATGTCAATGGTCTAAATGCAACAATTAAAAAAGGCACAGAGTGACAAAATGGATTAAAAAATTGAACCCAACATTCTGCTGTCTACAAGAAACACATCTGAATAATCAGAACAAACACAGACTCAAAGTCAAAGGTTGGAAGACCATTCTCCACGCAAACAACTCCTCCAAAAAGGCTGGTGTGGCTATATTCACTGTCACTGTTTGTATCACTGTCTTCCCGTTCATCATCCGATTTGCTCCGAGTGGGCACCAGTAACATCTCCATATGACCTGTCTCATGCAAGTAGAGCCCAAGAGCACCTGCTTGCTCCAGGAACATAAAGAGCCTCAAACCATTCCATCAGGTCATGGGAATGAGGTCTATAATTGTTACTGGTATTTGTCATATCAAATACGACACGGGTAGCTTGCCAGAATCTGCCGTGCAGGTAATGGCTATATTAGTATCAGATAATACTAAGAGAATCTGATACTATATTATCACTGTATCACTGTCTTCCCATTCATCATCGATTTGCTCGAAGCGGGCACCAGTAACATCTCCATATGTCCTGGATCATACAAGTAGAGCCCAAGGACATCTGCTTGCTAAGGAACATAAAGAGCCCTCAAACTATTCCATCAGGTCATGGGAATGAGGTCTATAATTGTTACTGGTATTTGGCATATCAAATACGACATGGGTAGCTTGCCAGGCTCTGCTGTGCGGGTAATGGCTATATTAGTATCAGATAATACTAAGATAATATGATACTATATTAGTATCAGATAATAAGAAATGGCCTTCGTCTGTGCCTTTTAACCTTTTCAGCCTGAAGTCCATATTATTTGTGGCTATATTAGTATCAGATAATATAGACTTCAGGCTAAAAAGGTTAGAAGGGACAACAAAGGCCATTTCTTATTAATTAAAGGGTATGTACACCAGGAAGAAATTACACTACTAAACATATATGCACCCAACAAGGGGCCAGCAAAATACATAAAACAACTGCTAAGAGACCTCAAAAAGACATTAACAGTAACACAATAATAGTTGGAGACTTCCAACACTGCTCTATCAATGATGGATAGATCAACAAGACTGAAACTCACCAAGGAAATATTGGCCCTGAAGGAAGAAACGGAAGAAAGAGAGATAGTGGATATATACAGGGCTTTTCATGCCAAAAAAAGCTGAATACACATTTTCTCTAGTGCACATGGAACATTCTCCAAGACAGACCACATGCTGAGCCACAAAGCGTACCTCAACAAAATAAAAAAGATAGCATTTGTGTCAGCTATCTTTTCAGACCATGATGCACTGAAAATGGAAGTTAACCGTACAGAGAAACAGGGAGTCACACCAAACACCTGGAAACTGAACAGCTCACGCCTGAACAACAAATGGGTCATAGAAGAAATCAAACAGGAAATCCAAAGATTTCTGGAAACAAATGAAAATGAAGACACCAACTATAAGAACTTGTGGGACACGGCAAAAGTCGTGTTAAGAGGGAAGTTTATAGCTCTGCAAGCATTCATCAGGAAACAAGAAATGGCCCACATAAATAACCTAACTACACAGCTGAAGACATTATAAAAAGACCAATGAAAGGAGCCCAACCCAGGCAGAATAAAGGAAATAATAAAACTTAGAATGGAAATCAATGAGTTGGAAACCAAAAAAAAAAAAAAAAAAAACAATCCGAAAGATTAATGAAACCAAGAGCTGGTTCTTTGAAAAAATAAACAAGATTGACAAACCATTGGAAAGACTTGTAAGGACAGGGAAAGAGAGAACCCAAATAAACAGAATCAGAAATAAAAGGGTGACATCACAACAGAAACCACAGAAATCCAAAAGATCATCAGAGATTACTTTGAGAGCCTGTATGCCGTGAAACATGAGAATCTAGAAGAAATGGATAAATTCCTGAAGTCCTATAACCTTCCACGGCTGAAACAAGAAGACCTCCAATACCTGAATAAGCCTATCACCATCCAGGAAATTGAAAAGTAATTAAAAGTCTGCCCAAACACAAAAGCCCAGGTCCAGACAGATTCACTAGTGAACTCTACCAAACCTTTAAGGAGGACCTCCTGCCAGTCCTTTTCAAGCTCTTCCAGGAAATAGAAGAAACAGAAACACTCCCAAACAGCTTCTACGAGGCACATATCACCCTGATACCCAAAGCAGGGAGAGACAACACAAAGAAAGAAAACTACAGACCAATATCCCTGATGAACACAGATGCTAAGATCTTCAACAAAATACTAGCAAACAGAATCCAAAGACTCATCTAGAAGATTATACATCATGACCAAGTAGGATTCATCCCGGAAATGCAAGGATGGTTCAACATTCACAAGTTAATCAACATAATACACCATATCAATAAGAGAAAAAACAAAAACCATATGATCCTATCAATAGACGCAGAGAAAGCATTTGACAAGATCCAGCACCCGTTCATGATTAAAACCCTCCAGAAAATGGGAATTGAACGGACTTTCCTCAAGATAGTTACAGCCATCTACCAAAAGCCCACAGCAAGCATCATTCTCAATCGGGAAAAATTGAAAGTCTTCCCCCTGAGAAGGGGGGACAAGACAAGGTTGCCCACTCTCGCCTCTTCTATTCAATATAGTACTGGAGGTACTTGCCATAGCAATCAGAGAAAAAAGGACATCAAGGGCATCCAGATAGGCAAGGAAAAAATCAAGCTATCATTATTCGCAGATGACATGATATTATACCTAGAGAACCCTAAACTCTCTACCAAAAAACTTCTAGAAACAATAGACGCATATAGTAGAGTGGCAGGATACAAAATCAACACGCAAAAGTCGGTGGCTTTCCTATATACAAATAACGAAAGAGAAGAAAGGGATATTCAGGAAACGATTCCATTCACAATTGTGCCACAGAAAATCAAATACCTAGGAATCAACCTACCCAAGTGTGTAAAGGACATGTACAAAGGAAACTACAAGACACTGCTCCAAGAGATAAAAGAGGACACAAGGAAATGGAAACATATTCCCTGCTCATGGATGGGCAGAATCAACATTGTCAAAATGGTAATACTCCCTAGAGCTCTGTACACATTCAATGCAGTCCCTATAAGGATACCCGTGATGTTCTTCAAAGAAATGACCAAACACTTCTGAAATTTGTATGGAACAATAAACCCCAAGGATAGCTAAAGCAATCCTCGGGGAAAAAAAACATGGGAGGCATCACCTTTCCCAACTTCAAACTTTACTACAAGGCAGTAGTAATTAAAACAGCATGGTACTGGAATATAAACAGACCTGTGGACCTATGGAATAGAATTGAGTATCCTGACACCCAACCTCAAACACATGATCATTTAATCTTTGATAAAGGTGCAAAGAGTCCAAAATGGAGTAAGGAAAGCCTCTTCAACAAGTGGTATTGGGAAAACTGGGCAGAGACAAGTAAAAAAATGAATTTGGACCTGTGTCTAACACCTTGCACAAAAATCATATCAAAATGGATTAAAGATCTCAATATCAGACCTGAATCCATAAAGTATATTGAAGAAAATATAGGAAAAACCCTCCATGACATTGAAGCTAAAGGCATCTTCAAAGGTGAAACATCACTAACAAAGCAACTAGAAGAAAAGATAAACATATGGGACTACATGAAACTAAAGAGCTTCTGCACCTCGAAAGAAACAGTGACCAAGATAGAAAGACAGTCCACAGAATGGGAAAGAATATTCACCCAATACCCATCTGATAAGGGGTTAATATCCAGGATATATCAGGCACTGGTACAGCTATATAAGAAGAAAACAGCCAACCCCATTTTAAATGGGGAGAAGAGATGAACAGAAACTTTGACAAGGAAGAAATTCGAATGGCCAAAAAGCATATGAAAAAATGCCCATTATCACTAATCATTAGAGAGATTCAAATCAAAACAACAATGAGATATCACCTCACACCACAGAGACTGGCCCATATCCAAAAGGGTAAAAGCAACAAGTGCTGGCATGGATGCTGGGAAAAGGGGACTCTCATATATTGTTGGTGAGAATGTCTACTTGTACAACCTTTCTGGAAAACAATATGGACATTCCTCCAAAGACTAGAAATTGAGCTCCCTTTTGATCCAGCCATACCACTCCAGGGAATATACCCTGGGTAGCCAAAAACACATAGTAGAAACACAATCTGCACTTTTATTTTCATAGCAGCACTATTCACAATAGCCAGAACCTGGAAACAACTAGTATGCCCAAGAACTGATGACTGGATAAAGAAAATGTGGTACATCTACACAATGTAGTACTATGCAGCTGTTAGGAGAAATGAAGTTATGAAATTTGCCTATAAATGGATGGACATGGAAAGGATCATGTTGAGTGAAATTAGTCAGAAGGAAAGAGAGAGATATAGAATGACTGCATTTATTTGCACGACATAAATATATCAGGTAGTTTTACCAAAAAGTAGAAATTACACTAATTGTGTGGGAGTCAGAGGTTAGGTAAGACAGAGAAGGGAACATGTGTGAATAAATGTTGAAAGGGCTAATACCAACCTAGAACTGAACATTAAATACAGGCAAAAAGAAATGCACATGATGATTTCTAAGTGTATGTAGTGCAACCCATAATGTGTAAGAGAAGGAAAAGAGAGAGAGGGAGAGAGAAAAGAGATAAAGAACCTGCCATTTAGGCAGGCTATGGGAGGGGGAGGGAATTGGGGACATTGGTGGTGGGAAATGGGCACTAGTGGAGGGCGGGTGCTGGAACACTATGTGACCAAAACCTCTAAACATGAGCAACGTTGTAATTGTATATCTCACAGTGGTATAATAAAATGTTTAATAAAAAAAGACCCCCCTGAAGCTGTGCTAGTCAACATGGCAGGCACCAGCCTAAACCTCTAAATTAAAATATCATGAATTGAAATTTCAAAGATGTAAAAAATTGAGCCATTCAGATGAGCTGGCCACACTGCAAAAGCTCAGTTGACACATGGGTCAGTGGTCACTGCGCTGGGCAACTTGGCTAGTGAAGAACATTTCTATCACACAGAAGGCTCTTCAATGCCTCAACAGCAGGTTGTGGTAGCACATTTGAAATTTTCTGGGGCCGGAGCGATAGTTCAATGGGTAGGGTGTTTGCCTTGCACCACGGTCAACCCAGGTTCGATCCCGGCATCCCATACAGTCCCCGAGCTGCGCCAGGAGTAATTCCTGAGTGCAGAGCCAGGAGTAAACGCTGAGCATCGCGGGTGTGACCCAAAAAGCCAAAAAAAAATTAATAAATAAAAAGAAATTTCTGCTATCATTCACCTTTTCTTGTCTGTTTTTTAGGGGATGTAAAATAGAACTGGGGGTTATAGATACAGTAAGGGCATTAAGGCACTTGACTTGCAAGTGGCAGTTGATCACAGACCCCACAAGTGGCCCTCTGACCACTGCCAGGAGTGATCCCTGAGTACACATCAGTTGACACTCCAAATCCAAAAAAAAATTAAGGGAGTCTGTAAAGGCAGCTCAGCTATCAGGTGTGTATAAGGGATGTATAAGGATATGAGTTTTATCCCTCACCCCACATGTTCTGCTTCACCCCAAGTGCAGGGAGTTCCTTGGTGTCCCCCAGCCCTGCTGGACTCAAGCATAGAAATATCAAGGTTGCTAGCTGATTATCTCCAGAAGCAGCCCTCAGTCCCTGGCCCCAAGCACTACTTAGGAGCTCCCCACTCCAAAAATCATAATCAGGGGCCGGAGCAATAGTCCAGCGGGTAAGGTGTTTGCATTGCACGTGGTCAGCCTATGCCGGCCCAGGTTCGATCCCGGCATCCCATATGGTCCCCTGAGCACTGCCAGGAGTAATTCCTGAGTGCAGAGCCAGGAGAAACCCCTGAGCATTGCCGGGTGTGACCAAAAAAAAAAAAAAAAAGCAAAAAGAATCATAATCAATTAGGTTACATAAAAAGAGGCTAAACTCTAGGAATAGTATTTGGATCATTAAAGCTAATGCTTATTGAGCCAGATGCACTTGATCAAGAATGTTTGGATGGGTGGAAAGATGGATGGCTGGGAGGCAAGTTGGCTCAGATTCACTGTGACAGATCCCTTGCCTCCCTGGTAGACCCAACACCAGCCTTCTTTTTCCCCCATTCTGCAGCTCTGCCCCACGGGGAGGGGAGCACCAGAGACAGTAGAAGAGGTGTCAGAGAGAGAGTGCCAAGGGTAAGGCTCTTATTCAGCATGCAGCTGATAGCAGTTCCATCTCCAGCTTTCCAGAAGCACCACCCTCAGTGACCTCTGAACCTCAGGAAGAAGCACTGAGAACCACCAGCTGTGTGGCCTCCTACACCCCCCACCTCCAGCCCTCTCAAAGATCAGGTAGAAGACTAGAATGAACAAATTTCTTTCCTCTGAACAGGGTGCCCCATTCCCAGTGGTGTGTCCCACTGCGCCCTCTGGGCTGTAAGAACTTCTGAAAGGAATTGGAGCCCACCAGCAGCAATAGACTTTGACCTCAACTGTACCCAACACTGACTCCACTGAACCCCTGAGTACTTTCTCCAACCCACCAGCCTGAGAGCTCCAGAACAGGGGTTCATGGGAAATCAGTGCAAGTTAAAAATCAGTGACCTTAAGGGGCCGGAGCGATAGCCCAGCGGGTAGGGCATTTGCCTTGCACATGGCCGGCCTATGCCGCCGGGTTCGATCCCCGGCATCCCATATAGTCCCCTGAGCACCGCCAGGAGTAATTCCTGAGTGAAGAGCCAGGAGTAACCCCTGAGCATCGCCGGGTGTGACCCAAAAAACAAACAAAAAAAATCAGTGGCCTTAAGCAGTACCAACAGCCACTGTCACCCGACAGCTGTGTGCCAAGGCCCATCCCTGCCACTGACGACTATTCTCTGGATCTCCACATTTCACCTCCACTTAGTTCACAAGTAACCTGAACTCTGTGGGTCTGACCAGACCCAGAGAGGCCAGAGTTAGGGGCAGCTGCCATTGTTTTGGTTACCTTGCAGTGATCCCAAACCCCAGCCTCATTGCCCAGCATCCTCAGGGACCTCAGCTGGTGGTTCTCAGGGCACAAAGTGATGGCAAGTCTCATCATCCCCACCTACAGGAACTATCTGCTCTTCTGCCTGGGAACCCTGGTGCGGGTTCTGAGGAGCCTCTTGTACACCTCATAGCACCAGAGGAAAGGACATGCCATTAGCTCAAATAAGAAAAAATTGTGCTACAGAGATTGAATTTTCTGAGACTTATTTAACTTGTTTGCTTTATTTAGAGGTGACTACAAGAGTATGCCACCCGCATGGGAAGCCTGGCAAGCTGCTTGTGTCGTATTTGATATGCCAAATACCAATAACATTTATATTAGGTCATTCCCATGATCTAATATAATGGCTTGAGGCTCTTCATGTTCCTGGAACAAGCAGATGCCTTTGGGTTCTACTAGCATGAGACAGGACATATGGAGATATTACTGGTGCCCGCTCTAGCAAATAGATGATCAATGGGAAGATAGTGATAGTGATTTAACTTGTTGATTTCTGAGCACTTGGAGCTGGCAGCTAGATGGCTGTTTATCAGAAAGTTTCCTGAGAATTTTCAGACTGATTCAATAGCCGTGAGTCATTTTGCAAAGGTGAATCATGAATAGTCAAAATCCAAGACAAATGTGTGATGCAACAGTTTCTTTGGGGTCCAATGGAGCCAAAGAGCTGGTTATAGGGTGTGGTTGACCCAAGGTCTCACCCCGTCCACAAGTGGGTCTCACCAAGGCAACCCCACAATGTAGAGACCCTTTTAGAAGGGCCTCCAAGATGGAAGGGTGGGATACATAATGCTCCAACACACATGTGCATGCTGAGTCCTGGGCACCTGGCTAGCCAGGGTTTAATCAGTGAAGAGCAGGACTAGCTGGGCTCTGTCTCACAGAGCTCGTGGCATGGGTATAGTTCAAAGTGATCAGAACCCAATTTCTATTTTTTCCCTAGCAGGGACAATCTGAGTAAGTCACATAACCCCTCTGGAACCTCCACGTTCCCCCATTCCATTTCCTTCCTATTTCCAATGCAGGAAAGGACTCAGCTGCACGGACTCCCGGACCACTTACCTGCTCAACAAGCACCCCACACTCCCCAGAAAGGGGTGACCAAACATTCTACTGAGACAGAGGTGTGTTGGGAGATGAGCCAAGCCCACCCACTCTCTTGATGGCACCAGATAACTAAGCACCCAACTCAGTCACTGGGGGCAAAGTGCTGGCATCTCTGCAGCACAGTCCTGGTGCTCCTTCATAGCAAGAAGCAGCATCTCCTTGTTCCCAGCTCCCCACAGAGGCACCTACTCTCTGGGACGAGGTACAGAGGTGCTCCCTCAGGATTTTTCTTCCCAGGTGATGTCCCCTCTCCTAGGCACTCAGTCTCTCTTCTGAGACCTGGTGTACATGACCGCCATTGGCAGGGTGAGGTCCAACAGTGCACGGCTGTGACAGAAGGGAGATGCACACAGACGCCCGTGGCATCCTGGGATGCTGTGTCCCGGGAAAGTGGAGCCTGAAGCAAGGTCCAACTTAAGTGGGGTCCTGCTAGAGGATATAATGGACTCTAACCCTCCCAGCAGGGATGGTCCCCTATCTCAGAACAAAGCAGGACATAATAGAAAGGCCAAGGACCAAACACTCCCATGTAGTGAGGGCTGGCTCTGAGCCCTGGCTGGAGCTGGTGGAGGGAAGTTGCAAACCATTTGGATCAGTCCAGAAGCTAGAGCAAGCCCACTCCCACTGGCCTTCTCTGTGTCCCACCAGAAGAAACCCAGTCAAAGGCCAAAGCCCATCAGTGGTGGCATAGCTGCCCTTGCTATGGGGTATTCACTGCAAGGTTAGTATGAATCCACAGCCCTGAGGAAATGAGCAAAACAGTGGGGTCCCCAGGGACTCCCCTTTCCCTGTTTAGTGCCTAAATGTCCCATGCTATTTATTTGAAAAATGGAATCTGACATCAAAACTCCTGCCCCTCCAGGTGTTGCGGGTGTGGCTGCGGTGCCCAGCTATGTCGGCAGGTGACAGACAGGAGACAGGTTTGTCTACACCCAGGGCTCTGCCCCATAGGCCCTGGATTGTTGATAGTATGACATAGAAAAGACTGGGCCCCCTGAGATGACCCAGAGCCACAGCAGAGCCTGGCAAGCTATCCGTGGTATACTTGATATGCCCAAAACTGCAACAATAATGGACCTCATTCCCAACAAATGGAGATGTTACTAGTGCCTGCTCTAGCAAATCGATGAACAAAAGACAGAAAATCAAATAACAAAGGTGGGTATAGAGACAGTTGGAAAAGGAGAAAGAAGAAAAGAAAGAGGGGAAGAGGGCCACCTGTCCCTCAAGGTGTTGCAGGTGTGGCTGTGGTGCCCATCTGCATTGGCAGGTGGCAGACAGGAAATAGGTTTGTCTACACCCCCAGGGCTCTGCCCTGTGGGCCCTGGATGGTGGATGGTCTGACATAGGAAGAACAGTGAGCAGCTGCACAAGAGGCTTAGATAACAAAGTAGGCTAGGACCAGGTCCTTCCCAGGATCTTTCACATCTGTACAACATAATGATTATTGTAGTTGTAACAAACTGGGAAGGTTGATGGGAAATGAGGAACTATCCTGTCACATTAGAAACCACTACTGAATATGCACATAGATAATTGCATCATAAACCATAAGGCAAGTCACAAGGCATAGGAAAAGAGAGAGAAATACAGAGACAGAAATAGAAATAGAGAGAAAGATGAGAGACTCAAACGCATGGGGGAGAACTGCCATCCGGCTCTCCCCTAGCTCAGCTGACCATGAGGCTCCCAGGAGGCAAGATGGGTTTTTGAAGTGGGCCTATCACTTCTGTAGGGCCTCGGAAGCAGCCGGATGAGACTTTTTCACCATAATAGCCACCATTATCATAGTCCGGACCCCATAGCTCATCAGAACCCATGCAAGAGAGACACTGATCTCAAGACCAGCTCAGAACAGCCAAGTTCGAGCCCAGGTTCTCAGAGGCGGAAGTCACCGGGCATTCCTGGAGATGGAATGCCCCTTCCCTCTCTGACCCATCCTGGAGGCCTGGTGGCCCTGCCCACGAACTGCCTCGGGGCTCTCAGCTATGATGTAGAGACTCAGATGCACCGGGAAGAACTGCCATCCGGCTCTCCCCTAGCTCAGCTGACCATGAGGCTTCCAGGAGGCAAGATGGGTTTTGGGTGTTGGCCTATCACCCTTGTAGGGCCTCGGAAGCAGCCAGGTGAGACTATCTCACCATAATAGCTGCCTTTTTCACGGTCTGGACCCCACAGTTCATCAGAACCCATGCAAGAGAGATGCTGATATCAAGACCAGCTCAGAGCAGCCAAGTTCGAGCCCAGGTAGACGGCCCTCAGAGGCAGAAGTCACCGGGTGTTCCTGGAGATGGAGCTGGGGTCCCTATTCCCCTCTCTGACCCATCCCAGAGGCCTGGTGCCCCCACCCACAAACTGCCTCAGGGCTCTCGAACACGATGCAGAGACTCAGAAGCATAAGGGAGAGCTGCCATCCGGCTCTCCCTAGCTCAGCTGACCATGAGGCTCCCAGGAGGCAAGATGGGTTTTGGGAGTGGGCTCATCACCTCTATAGGGCCTTGGAAGCAGCTGGATGAGATTTGCTCACCATAATAGCTGCCATTTTGTGGTCTGGACCTGGTACATCAAACTAGTGGAACCAATCATGTTCTAGAATATATTAAATCTACAATGTGTAAGAAAGGGAAGTGAGAAGAAGAGAGAGAGAAAGGAGATAAAGAATATGCCATGGAGGCAGGCTGGGGAAGGGGGAGAGAGGTGGGAACATTGGTGATGGGAGATGGGCAGGGGTAGAGGGATGGGTGTTGGAACACTGTAGAACCAAAATTCAAACATGAACATCTTGTAATTGTATATCTAACAGTGGTATAATATTTTTTTAAAGGGGGAAGAGGAGAAAAGGAGAGTTGACACCCCCACATACCACTACCACCACCACGCCCACCTGTACCTCTTAGGCACTGCCCTCACCCAGGGGTCTTGACCCAGAGAGCAGGAGGTCCATAAGTCACCAGATCTTTAAGGGCAGAGACTTGGTCCCCATCCCCACGCCCAAAGACATGGGTGGGGGCGGGGGAGAAGCCTCTGCTGAACTTTGGGGTCTATGGGGCTAAAGGGCTGGGGTGTCCTAGACAACTTGATCCCAGTGCTCCCCCATTTACTGCCCCCTTCCAAGGAGGAAGCTGGCACCTTCTAAAGGCTGGTTCCTGCCCTTAACTATCACATTAGAGAACCCGGTATACTAAGAGCCAATCATTCGCTCTCCAACCAGCCAACATGCCCCTTCCACTGGTTGCTGGCCACCCACTTCTCAGGAAAAGCACCTGGCCACAGCTCCTTGGGTGCACATGTGAAGCCATCACGTGGGGAGGGAAGGCCAAGGATGATCTGAGGTGAAGGGCACATGGGAACTGTGGCACTGCACAGACAGTTACCCACACCCGCGAGCCCTGCAGGCCCGAGTCCAGGCATGGTAGTGGGCTTTATTTCCCAACAAGCAGCAAACCACGGGTAGCAGGTGTGGTTGTGGAAAGGGGCCCTGGCCTTGGTGGCATACAGGCAGAGACAGGAGATTTATGGCTTTACAAATCATAGCATTCACAGCATAAATGAGCCATGTGGAGGGCGGCACGCTCCGGCCTCGATGATTTGTGCTGCGCTCTTGCAGTGAGCAGAGGCATGCTATCTGTGAACGCCGTGAGACAAAAGCTGAGTGCCTGCTCAGGTGTCACTGCAGGCGGCAAATTGACTGTGACTCCTCAATGTTGGTTCAGCAGCATTACATAACTCTGTGTGCTCTGCTGGGGACTCGAAGGAACACAGGGCAGCCCCCACCTGGGAAGCAGGCCTGACAGGGCTGCGGATGACAAACAGGGCACCGGGGTGTGTGGGGGCCTGGGGGGCCAAGGTCAGGGCCAGGCCATCTCCTAGGCCTGCTAGCAATCAAGAGGCCAGGGAAGCTTCTGGGCCTGCCTAGGAGTGGGGTGCCCCTTATGTCCCCTCTGCTCCAAATCCCCCAGAACTGCAATGAAAATCACTAGCCCCAGCAGGTAGACAACAGCTAAGCGGCTGGTGATTTCTGCTGATTGGCTCAACTGGTGAGCAGAGAAGGCTGATCACTGCCAGCTTGACCCAATACCCAGATCATGGGAAGTCAGGAGGAGGGACACGCTCATTGAGAGACGCCTGCTCATGGAAGAGGGGCTTGGGAAAGGGGGTCCTGGCCTTGAAGTCCTGCTACCATCCCGGGATTCAGGGAACCAGAGTGCAGACACAGGTGCCTTGGGGTTTAAAGTCTGTTTCCCTGGCACACGTCTCCCAGGATCTTGGGGGGTTCACTGTCTGACTTGTTTGGGTCACGCCCTCATGCACGCACTTCAGGAAACTTTTCTCCATGCCCAAAGACAGGTTTGGAAAAGGGGTCCCTCAAAGACAGGTCTGTGCTTGAGCCTGGCAAGCTCCGTGTATTGACTGTGATCAGGGATGACCCTGAGAGTGGTGGGGTGGCTCTGACCTGGGAGCTGTGTGGATGATCAGAGAGAACCACTGGACCGGGGTTCCTCATGTCACCCCAGTTTTGTAGTAGCCCAGGGGAGTGGCTGAGACTGTTTTGAACAATTCAAGCACCTTCCGGGGCTGGGGCACCCAAGTGATACTCTCAGGGCAAGAGAAAGCACCAGAAGAGCTGGACCACTTGCAGAGGGACCAAGGTGCCCTCCTGAGTGCTGACAGCTGCAAACTCAGGCTTGGGACGTGCAGGAGGAGGTGAGCCAGATGATAATTCTCAGCCTGGTGAAGCCTTTAGCTAAAAACAAACTAACAAACTAAAAAAGCTTTCTGAACAGTTACTTTAAACACAGAAAAAAATTGTTCTTTCACTTTGGTTCTCCTTTGGGTGGGCAAGGCAAGTACCTAACCTGCTATTCTATACCTTTGGCTTTGATATTGCAACCTTTTCAAGCAAAAGTTTATATATTTTTTTTAAGCAGGCTGGAGCGATAGCCCAGCGGGTAGGGCGTTGCCTTGGCACACAGCCGGCCCAGCCGCCCGGGTTCGATCCCCTGGCATCCCATATGGTCCCCCGAGCACCGCCAGGAGAATTCCTGAGTGCAGAGCCAGATTAACCCCCTGAGCACCGCCGGGTGTGACCCAAAAAAAAAAAAAAAAAAGCAGAGTAAACAGGAAATGGCAGGTTAAAACACCATGATCTTCAAAAATAACAAGTGAACCAGCTCTTCTGGCTGCTGGTCAGGAATCAGCCCTGAGCACTACCAGGTGTGACAACCCAACAAAAAACAAAAAAAATTTAAATAATATAAATGAAAGTTTGTTTAGAGAACACTCATCTAAAAACTGCCTATTTTTTGTAGATAGGCCTAGTAAGAAAATGTTAGATTCCCACGACAGCCTTCTCTTGCCCACCCCCTACAGTGACATGTGCTTCGCCTGGACACCCTGCTCAGGGTGACCACTTCCTGAAGTGGATGCAAGGAGAATAACCAGGGGAATTGAAGACCCTGAAGTGTCCCCTCAACAAAGGAAAAGCAAGGCAATTTGCCTTGTGGTTCTCATCAGAGCTGAGGCCACAAGAAACTGGTTTCACTGGAAAGTTCTAGGAAGCTGGAGGGTAGTCTGAGTTTGGAGCTGGGGTCCCTAGAGATCTAAGTTCTCTCTCTCCACAACACCCTGCAGCTCTGTGGAGCCACTGCCACAGGAGCGCTTCAATAAGGGAATACACCTGGTGATGAGGAGCTGAAGAAATCACAGTGCACAGACGTACAGGGCCACTCTCAGCTGAGAGAGAAGATGGAATAGTCCCCCTGCCCCGTGACAACCCGATGGCACTGAGGGAAGTAAGTCAGGTGGAAACAAAAGCATGATAGTCCTACTTGAATACAGGATAAAAAAGAACTAAAGCAGCAGGGCCAGAGGGAGAGTACAGTGGGAGAAGGTATAGTGGGGAAGAGTACAGTGATAGTATGAAGAGACATAAACAGAGAAGTGGGAGAGAGAGAGAGATGGAGAGAGTACAGTGGGAGAGAGTACAGCGGGAGAGAGTACAGCGGGAGAGAGTACAGTGGGAGAGAGAAGGGAGTACAGCGGGGAGAGTACAGTGGGAGAGAGTACAGCGGGAGAGAGTACAGCGGGAGAGAGTACAGCTGGGAGAGAGTACAGCGGGAGAGAGTACACGAGAAAGACGAGAAGTAATGAGAAAGTAAGTGGAGAGTACACGGAGAAGAGGAAGCACAGCGGGAGAGAGTACAGCGGAGAGAGCACAGTGGAGAGAGTACAGTGGGAGAGAGCACAGTGGGAGAGAGTACAGCAGGAGAGAGCACAGCAGGAGCGAGTACAGAGAGAGTAGAGTGGGAGAGAGCACAAGGAGAGAAAATGCAATGTATAAGACACTTGCCCTGCATGTGGTCAACTCTAGTTGAATCCCTGGTTCCATATGGTTCCGAGCAGTGCTAAGAATGATTACTTAGCACAGAACCAGAAGTAAGCACTGAGCTGGAGGGAAAACAAACAAAACAGGGGACAGCAGGGAACAGACAATGTCCTATGCAAACAAATTCTTAGGCACAAACACAAAAATGATGGCATGAGGGGCTGGGTAATGGAGGGGGAGTCAGTAGGCTGTGGTGGAGGGATCCAGGCTTTGGGGGGGAGGGTGTGGTAACACTGTATATTTTAAACATAGATATGTAAATTCTCATAAATCAACGTTACCTCAAAGAATGAATTTCTTGAAATTCTGTCATGACGCTTCCCAATATAAGAAGATTACGGAGCAATCAAGTGATGCCCAGGCCAGCTCTGACTCTCCCACCAGCCACCCCACACTCTGGGATAGAAAGAAGAGGTGGCCTGCTAAACCATGAGAAGACCCCAGACTCCCCTAGTGTGCCTTCAGAGTGTTTCACCTCCTCATACCCAAAACGAAGAGGAAGATCCATGTCCTGTGGGAATCCACGCTGAGCCCCCCTGTCCACCCCTCATGATCCTGCCTGCATGTGGAGATGGTAACCACCCGCCCAGCTCCTCCTGGAGACCCTCTGTCCACGCACAGCTGGAGCCACAGCACCCGCCATGTGACCTCCCCAGCCTGTCCCACAGAGAACCATGTTCTATGTGGCTACTTGGCTCCTGTTTCTGAAACTATGATCTGAGGGCCACCATCGTTCACCCCAAGGTGGGCCAACGAGAGTCTTGGCTTGGGACTTGAGGGAGGAAATGCCAGGAGGCCAGAGCACAGCAGAGAGCATGGCTAAAAATTGGGCCTTTCTCAAGTGTGCAGGGAGCATGCTTGTGGAGGGGGCAGACACAAGAGGGTCTCCTGAACTCAGCCCAGGAACCATGTTGTGCCAACCAGTTCCTCACTCTGCTTTCTAGTAAAGCGTCAACAGCGGGTATAGGGAGACAGGAGACAAGCAGTGGGGAGTATGGAGGATAAACAGGGTAAGAGGATTCTTCTCTTTTTATTGGTATTGGGGCCATACACTATACTGTTCAGGAATTACCACCATCCCTGGCTCTGTGCTCAGGGAATCATGCAATTTCAAGGACTGAACCTGGGCCTCCTACATAAAAACCATGCAATCAGCCCGTTGAGTTACATCAGTGGCCCGAGAACCATTCTGAAGCTCCTTCCAGACAGAGGCTGGCTCCTCAGTACCCTGCCCCCCATGCCAGTCACTGCCCTGGCCACCACCATTCCCAGCAACACAGTGAAGCTGGAAGTGAGCAGGCGTGGAAAAAGCACCACCACGCACAATGTGCATTTGATCAAGGTCGAAACATAGCGTAACATGAGTTTTCTCGATCTATTGGATTTTTGCAGAAGAGCCCTGAACTCCCCACTCAAGTTCAACCTCAGGTCTCGGGGAAAAATGAGTTTGTTAATTCAAGTAATTCCCCAGTGGTCAGTAGTTTATACCACATGCTTTGAAACAACGTGGTCTGAGTCAGGGAAGAAGTTGAATTAACTTCCTAAGGGAACGCCAAGGCCTATCTGTTAACCTTGACAGGCTCTGCAGCCTCCCGCACCGCCAGACAGCAATTTGGGGCCCCTCCCCTGAAGCTGAGGCAGAGAGGACTTGGGTGCCATGGGAAGCCTCCCCTGAAGCTGAGGGAGACAGGGCCCGGGCGCCACGGGAAGTCTCCCCTGTTCTCTAGTGAACATTTTCTCTAGATCCCCTCTGAAAGCTGCAGTCGGCCTCTCCACTTGCTTTCTCCAAGAAACCTGAATCTCCCAAGAGCTCTGGGTTCTACTGAGACCTTTGAGGCCCAGAGTGGGGAATCAGCCCCCTGTGGATGGGAGGGCTGGAAGCTGTGGGGGACCCTTGTAGCACAGATGAAGAGGCAGGAGAGCTCCATGTTGCTAGAAATGCCAATCCTTCACCCAGGCTCACAGGGGCCAACTCCAATAACACTGTCCCCAGATGACAGTGTTGAGACACCACAACACCTGTCCACAGCACCATCCGGACCAGAATTTCTCAAAGTGGGTCCCTCTGAGCAGGGTATGTGGGAACAAAGAGAAGTATAAGGTGCCTTGGGTGCAGTGGCGTGGGAAGGTGCTTTCTTTTCCTTCACTTAAAAGAAAGTAGATTTCCAGGGTGTGATGACTTTGTTTCATCCTGAAAGGGGGTGGGTAGACAGCCAAGTTTAAGACTCTATTGTGTGGCACTGCAGCCCTTGAGGAAGCACACTCGTCTGCCCCCAGGCCCCTAGCTGGTAAGTTTGTGGACCTTTGTCCCTGACTTCTACCTTGACCATCACCCTGTCACTGGAAGGGCAGCATCCATATTCCTGCTTATCTCCCCATCAGGGCCACTCAAGCCCTAGGAAGGACACGGACCCAGGCCAGGACTCTGACTAGTCCACCTGGGGGTGAAAGATGGCAGCCCTCAGATCACGGGCTCAGGATCAGGAGTCAGGCGCAGCCACAGGGGGCTGTCTGAGTGTGAGGCCTCAGTACCAGCACCCCTGCTCTGGTTTCTCAGACAAGTAGCCATGCCACAGCTTCTGAGAAAGGATATAACAATTTCTTAAAAGGTTCTTGAAATGCTGAAGTGAAATTGGGGCTCTTCAAAGGCTTAGCAGTATCTCCAAATAAAACGGGGGTCTCAAGAGATACTAGTGAAACTAACACATAGGCTGACACAGGTTCGACCCGTGTCAAAAAACTTATAGTTGGCTGACCCAACACCATATGTGGTCCCCTAAATCCCAGAAGTGACCCATGGTAACAGAGCCAGGAGAAAGTCCTGAACACTGCTGGGTGTGGCTCAAAAATAAACAAACAAACAAAAGTAAGAATTAGCTGCTCCTTCGCAATGATGGTTTTTAATAATTCTGTATCCATCCTAAGTTCTGTAAGCATAAGCCCAAATTAGGCTAATTACCACTTTACCATCACTACCTTGACTCTGGCCTGATCCCATCTTGCTCTTCACCTAAAAGGGAAAAAGGGGGCCAGAGCAATAGCACAGCAGGTAGGGTGTTTGCCTTAAACACGGTTGACCGGGATCAATCCCCAGCATCCCATATGGTCCCCTGAGCACAGCCAGGAGTAATTCCTGAGCATAGAGACAGGAGTAACTCCTGAGCACTGCCAGATGTGACCCAAAAAAAGCAAAAACAAACAAATAGATGAATGAATGAATGAATGACTGAATGAATGAATGAATGAATGGATGAATAAAAAATGCCCACACTTTTTTTGTGTGTTTTTTTTGGGGGTGTCACACCCGGTGATGCTCAAGGGTTACTCCTGGCTCTTCGCTCAGGAATTACTCCTGGTGGAACTCAGGGGGACCCCATATGGCATGCTGGGGATCAAACCTCGGTTGGCTGCATGCAAGGCAAATGCCCTGCCCTGTGCTATTGCTCTGGTCCCCACTCATTTGACCTCGAGGAAGCATTCAGAGCTCTCTTCTCCTCCTTCTGCTCCCTATGCTGCAACCTGAACCCCAGCACCAAGGCCACCACCAGTAACAAGATGAGGGGCAGGAAGCCCTGACTAATGGGGGCTTTAGTACTGCCCCGTGAACATGGTCTTCTTTGGCAGAGCAGTCACTGAGAGATGCTGTCCATGGCCCAGAGTTTGCCTGCTGGCCAGGGAAAGGGCCCTGAAATGACCCAGGCCCAGGACCTCCAGGAAAGGTGCTGTTGTTTCTAAGGTCACCAGAATGACCACCAAGGGCCAGGCCCCCTGTATTTAATTCTCAACTAGCTTGGCCGGCAGGGGATGAGCCCTCCCCTGGCAGGAGAGCAGGGGATCATGGAGGCGGGGCCTCCATGGGTGGAGCTGGGTCCTGACCCCCAGGGATGATGGAGCAGCCCCACACTGGATATTTCTGCAGTCTGGGCCAAGGGGTCATTGCTCTGCCTCGGTCTGGCTCATTTTTCCATTAAATCATCCCAAACCAGCCTTTGCTCCAGGAAACAGCAGCCCTCCCTCCCCAGCTGTGGGAACCTTCAGCTCTTCTGGGCCTGGACTAAATTCCCCCCCTCCTCATACGCCAGGGAATTGGGTTTCCAGCAAGGTCCTGCTTCCCGCCTACCTGCCCAGTGCCTGTAGGGCCGGGCTCTGTCAGACTTCAGGCCGGCCAGCTGCTGTCTCCAGCTGCTGGGACTGAGCAGGGTGCCCACCCTGGCCCTGCCTCACCAGCTTCAGACTCCAGCTGGCTTACAGTTGCATCTGGCACCTGAAGTCTTCACCCCAGGGTAGCCACGGGAGGGAGTGCTTTTCCCATCCCTGCTGCTGGCCATGGAGGAGGCGAGTGAGGGCCAAGCTGAGGGCCCCTCAGCACCCAGGCAGAGGCTGGTGCAAACCACAGTTCATCTGACAGCCCCAAGAGATGAGAAATGGGCCCAGATCCCATCCCAGACAGCCAAATACTCAGGGTGAGCAAAAAGGGTGCTCGAAGCCTGTTTTCTGCCGCCTCTCTGGAAGCAGCAGTGAGTGTGAGATGCAGGGTCTGGGGCTTCACTGGCTCCATGGGGCGAGAACAGGCCTCCTGCCCCTCTCTCCTCTCTGCAGATCCCCAGGTGGCTGCTCATGACCAGGGGTTCTCAAGGTGCAGTGCCTAGACCAGCAGGAACCTCTGAGAATGTGTATTCCGAGGCATTCTCAAGCCCCCACCCTGACCCTTCTGAATCAGAGTCCAGGGGTGGGGCTCCTACCATGTTTTAACAAGTCCTCTAGGTGCTTCTGAGGCAAGCTAGGGCTTGAGGATCACTTCCCTGGAAGGTTGTGTGTGTTTTTTGTGTGTGGGGGGTGTGTGTGTGTGTGTGTGTTGCAAACTGCTTCCTGTCCTCCTTCAGCACAGCACGCTGCAGCCCCCTTCTCTCACCTAAGAAGCCCTAGGGAACCCTCTCTCCCCACAGACTTCTCAGACTGAGTCAGAGTCCTCTTGGGCCCCATACTAGAATGCTGATCCCAGGTTTCACTCCTTGCACCCCAGGCACCCAGTGACATAGCAACTTGATGAAAAATATAGGGTTTTTTAAAAAAATTTTTGGTGACTTTTAATCATTAAAATAATATTCAGCACACACTGACTTCCCTACCTCAGGGCCTTTGAACTGCTATTTGTGATTAAAGCTCTCTGCCCACCTGGGCTCCAGGCAAGGATATCTCCATAGCACCCTGTTTCCCCCCACCCCCCATAAGGCCACTGCCCCCAGCTCCATCCCCTTACCAGCCACCTCCCACTCTTCCTCTCCACCTGGCATTACAGAGCATGTCTGTTCTTTCATTCGTGGGCTGGGGACGGCCACTGGGTCCTCTCTGGTTTATAAACTCCAGGAAAAGAAGGTTTGCACCTGTTTTGCAACAACCTGCCATGTTGTCAGGACCTTGGATTCACAGCCCATACAGTTGGTGCCCATCAGACATGCTGGCAAGTGAGTGGATACACATGCCCAGGACAGCCATTGGAGGAACAGCACCTCCCACTTGTCACCGTTGGAGACACGAGGAGCCTGGCATATTCGGAAACTAACACACAAACAAAACAACCCAGAGAACCATACAATAAGTTTCACTAAAGATAAACTGCCAGGAATGAGTTTTAACAGCTGAAAGATGTGTCCTTGGGCCAGTTGTATTTCTGTATTTTGACTTCATTTACACTGGGGCGAGCGGTTCCTTGCCCCGCCCCAGGGCAAGCGGGGCATGGGGGTCCAGCGGCCCACACCCCAACCCCAACAGCCAGACGCCCCACCCACCAGGGCGCCGCTTTACATCCCTACGAACTCCACCCGCTGCCCACAGCCTCATCCCACCCACCCGGAGCTCTCCTAATCCGCCCCGGAGAACTCAGGCGAGCGCCTCCCCCTGGCCCGCCGCTCGGGAGTCGGGGGTGGTTCCAGCCTGGCCCACACCCCCCGACCCAAACAGCCAGACGACCCCCACCCACCCGGGCGCCGCCCCTCCCTCAACTCACCAGCCGACCAGCCATACAGCCCGAAGAACCCACCTGGAGCAGTTTCTTCCTCAATCCGGCGGTCCGCCTAATGGGAGAGCGGTTCCCCCCCTCCCAGCCCTAGAGGCAGTCGGGAGTGGTCCAGCTGGCCCACACCCCGAACCTCAACAAGCCACGCCCCCCACCCACTCCATGGGCGCCCCATTTTCACGACCCCCTCAAAACCCACCCAGCCGACCAGCCAAAGCCCGGATCATCACACCCACCCTGAGCGTTCTTCCCAATCCGCCCGGTATGCTGGTCCAGCCTCCAGGGGCAGAGCGGTCCTCTCCCCTGCCCAGCCGTTATGAGGCGCGAGGTGGTGGGTTCCAGCCGCCCCACCACCCCGCAGACCTCACAACAAGCCAGACGCCCCCCACCCCGGCGCCGCATTTTCCACATTGACTTCCCTCAAACCCCACCCAGCACCAGCCATAGCCACATCCACCCCCCTGAGCTCCCATCATCTGGTCCGACTCTCAGACATGGGGCAGAGCGGTCCTCTCCCCTGCCCACGCATAGGAGTCGGAGGCATTGCCCCGGGACCTCACAACACCACCCCCCACCCACTCCAGGGCGCCGCCATTTTCCACATTGACTTCCCCTCATAAACTCCACCCAGCCGACCGCCACGCCCATCATCGCACCCACCCTGGAGCAGTTTCTCCTCAATCCGCCGGTATGCTGTCCAGACCCAACGGGGCAAGCGTTCCCCTGGCCCAGCGAGGCGTCGGGAGGCATGGTGGGTCCGCCGCCCACCACCCCGAAACCTCACAACAGCAGGACCCCCACCCACTCCAGGGCCCGCATTTTCCTCTTCCCCCATAGACCACCGCCGACCAGCCACACAGCCCGATCCGACACCCACCTGGAGCAGTTTCTCTCAATCCGCCCCAGACTGGTCCGAACCCAGAATGGGGAGAGCGTTCCTCCTCCCTGTGCCCAGCCGCTTGAGCGTCGAGGTGGTGGGTTCCAGCCTTGGCCCACCCCGAGACCCCACAGCACACCCCCACCCACCCATGGCGCCGCCATTCCACTCCCAACCCACCCAGCCCCAGCCCATCCCCCGGCGCGGTTCATCAATAAAGGCTTTATTTGAGGTGTTTTAGAGTATGCCTCCCAGCGGCAACCTAGCAAGCGCCGTTGTATTTGATAGCCAAATGTAGTAATTATATTAGATCATCTATACCTAATAATGGTTTGAGGTTTTGTTCCTGTACAGCCGAGCCCTTGGCTCACAGCATACAGATATTGAGATATTCGCCCGCCTAGCAAAGATAACGGAATCGATCGGATCGTGATCGTGACTTCATTATTGCCAATCCAGATTGCCTGTAAACAATGCCTGGGAAAAGATCAGTATTCAGGCTCCATTTGCGAGGCTCCTGCTCTCAGCCAAAGGGAGAGCCTGCAGCACCATTTCTAAGGAGGGATTAGCTGATTATACTGAGGACCTGTTCCCTTGAAGCCACACAAGCCTTACAGTGGTACCAACATCTGCCTTAAATAGACTCTTAATCTCCTAATCCTAATCCTGGTTATCTCTTCCTCACCAACTTCCCAGCAACTTCACTGCCAACAAACATGAACAAGGTACTGAGTGTCAAGCCAGGATCTGTGTGACATTTGAGCATTACTGTGGCCAACATTAAACAGGAGCTCTGGCCACTGGTACTGCCCACAGGCACTGCTTGGCTCTGCCATGTGTCTGTGTTAACACACCAAACTAAACTTCCTCCAGTGGTGGACCGAGCTGTGGTCAGCCTTCCTTCGAGTAAACATTAACAGTCAAATATACCAACACCATCATGGAGACATGCGAAAGGTTCCCTCCCCCATATTTTTGCTTCACAGGCGCCACTCCTGGCAATACCCAGTCCAACAAAGCAGGATGACAGTTCAGTGCTTGCCCTGCAATGCTGAGGGTCAACAGGGTCAAATCCTGTAGCGCTCAGCATGCCCCCCACGGTGCAGGGTATTAAACTTGGAGTCTCAGACTTGCCAGGTATGGGCTCCAGCCCTTGGAGCCATCTCCCCAGCTTGCAGAGAATTTCTAAACTCATACAACGAGTTACAAGGTAGGTATCCAGACAACATAGATAAGGTCATATGAATCTCAAATATTTTTACAAAAACAGAAAAGCAAAAGAAAAATATGATTGGAAAGGAGAATTCCATATTATTGGTTTCCTCCCTGATTCTAGGGCCGGGTACCTGCCATGGAGTCCCTCCAGGAAGAACAGGCGAGCACTGGGGGCTGAGCCCCAGCACCCAGATGGCACACCAACTCGCGACCACAAACACAGCTGCCAGCTGTCCAGCTCTGCTCCTAGGCATGCCCACAAGCACAGGCACCCTAGAGTCACAAGTGTGTGAGAGCAGGTCCATAGTTTGGGCATCTGCAGAATAAACACTTGTAAAGGTGTTACAAGTGCCAATGATGCGAGTAAAAATTTATGGGAGGAAAAGTTATGCTGAAGGCCCTCACAGACACTGCCATGTGTGGGTTTGTTTCCTGTGCAAACACAGATAGAAGAGCCTAAATCTGTTCTATGGGAGGTGAGGAGTGGGGAGAGAGGCTCAGGGTCCCGTCAGAAGGGAAGGTCATCTGCAGTATGTTAGGCTTGGAGCCCCAAATGCACCTTCCTGAACTGGCACCTGCCCTCAGGATAGGTGCCCTGGCCTGCCACCCCTACCAGTTTCAGATGGCTGGGGTCAGCCTCCTGTCCACACAGCCATGTGCCAAGGATGGAGAGGGGGCAGGGGAGAGTCTGAGCCTCCGGCTTCCGCAGAGCCTTTCTATAAATAAAAACCTCTCTTGGGAAGGACATCCTCTCTGCTTGCCACTCAGGTGCTGAGGGGCTGCCACGGTGTGCTGCAACAGCTCTGCAGCCCAGGCTGCCTCCCTGCAACTCGGGGCGGGTCCTCACCGCTTACCTCTTCCTTCTCATTCATCCTCTCTCCTGCTCCCCACATCCTTCAGCACGAGCCCAGGCTGTATCCTCCAGCTCTGCTGAGAAAGCATCACTCTCAGTGTCTCCAGGTGCCGCTCGGGTATGAGGCCAAGGCAGGAGTCCAGAGACAAAGGCCCAACATCCTGCTATGTGATGTGTGTCTGTCTGTCTGTCTTTCTGTCTGTCTCTCTGTGTGCCTGTCTGTGTCTCCTGTGTCTGTGTGTCTGTGTCTGTGTGTCTGTGAGTCTGTGTGTGTGTCTGTGGTCTGTGTGTGTCTGTATATCTGTGTGTATCTGTGTGTGTCTGTGTATGTCTGTGTGTGTCTGTGTCTGTGTGTGTCTGTGTCTGTGTGTATTTGTGTGTGTGTCTGTGTCTATGTGTGTCTGTGTATATCTGTGTGTGTATCTGTGTGTGTGTTTGTGTGTCAGTGTGTGTGTCTGTGTATGTGTGTGCAAGTCTGGGGCAAGTCGTCAGCAGAAAGGGTCTGATCCATGTTCACCAGTGGCAGCACTGCCTACAGCCTGCTCGCCACAGCCCCTCACTGAACCCAACACAAGCTTCTGTGCTCTCTCACATTGCAGTGGCCCACAAACCCCACAAGGGATCCCCAACTTTGAGCTCCCATAACCCAGAAGAGAGACTGGGGTTTCCAGAGGAAGAGGGGTTTGTCCATATGGCCCTCAAGGGGAGAGAAGCCAAGGTCCCTCCCAGAGACACATTTCAGAGCACAACAACGTCCTTTCCCTCTTAAAGGGCAACCTCCTTAACAGTGCTGGTGAGAGGAGGAGTGCTTCAGAGAGACGAGGCCGCTGGCCAGGCCCCCGCAGACACGCAGCAAACCTTCCTACAGAGCCCCAGCAGGAGGCGATCCCAGTCAGGCTCTGTGGGCCTTGTCCCCATGGTGACCCAGGGACAGGGGTGAAAGAATAGGCTGGTTCCTGCCTCACTGAGGTCTTGGCACTGTCAGAAGGTGCTGGGCGCCTCCATGAGGAGGGGCCTTGACAGTGACCCCATCCTGGCCCACAGGAGCCTCTGACTGGGAAGGAGCTTGCTGGGGAGGCGTAGAAGGTGCTGGTGCTGCATGTGGTCCTGGGAAGGAGCCATGAATGAGAACAGAGATTCCAAACTTACCTGGCCTACTGCCCCCTGCTCAGGAAACAGGATGGGCAGGGAAAAGCACTCAGTGCCCCCTGGAAATCTACCTTAAGTGAACAAACTAAAGGGCCCCTATTTGCCCCTGAGGCTAACGCTGCCCCCAGAATAGGGAGGAGTGGGGAGTTCCCCACTTGGGGAAACCCTGCCCTGGAATATGGATGGGTCTCCTCCCACCCACTTTCCAGGCACCCTGCTGCTTCTGTGAACCCATACCTCATGACTCCTAGGGGTGCTTCTGCTCCCCATTAGCAGGGACGCTGAAGGGGGGTATGAGGCCCCCACCTCTGGGTTTACACTCAGTGAGTGACTTGCCCTGGTGCCAGGCTGGAGTGGGGCAGGGTGGCCCCCCAAAGCCCTTCTGTGATATGAGCTTAAACCTCTCAGGCAGTGGCAGGTCACCCTTCCTCATAACCCCCTGAGCCCCCACACTGAGCCCAGGCTCCTGACCATGGCCAGCTTGCCTCCCCACTGCCTGGGACCCAGTAGCTGCACCCTGGTCTACTCTGCTGGTTTCTGGCTCACCCAATCGTCTGCCTGCCCCTCCACCAGCCTCTGGAGCACATCTCTCTACCGGTTCCTGTTTACATGAACTGCAGCTCAGTCAGCTCACTCGCATGCACTGCAGCCTGGTCAGCCCACTCACATGCACTGCAGCCGGGTCAGCCCACTCACATGCACTGCAGCCGGGTCAGCCCACTCACATGCACTGCAGCCGGGTCAGCCCACCACATGCACTGCAGCCCGGTCAGCCCACTCATGTACTGAAGCCGGGTCAGCCCACTCACGTGCACTGAAGCCCGGGTCAGCCCACTCATGTGCAGTGCAGCCCGGGTCAGTCCACTCACATGCACTGCAGCCCGGTCAGCCCTACCACAGAGGACATGGAAATATGGGTGCTACCTCTCTTCCTGGTGTCACTCTGGGATCTTCTCCACGTTTCTATCTCCCACTGAGAGAGAACGTCCCACTTCAGGATTTGCACCACAAGCACCCCAACACTGTTGTCCAGAGCTGTGCCTGCTGGAGCACTCAGGAAGCATCACTCAGGCAGGCATTCAGTGACCTTGTCTGGTTCACAGCGGGCCCACAACCCAGGCATGGGTATGGAGGCCAGGCAGAGGACCTTCCCACTCCTGACACACTGCCCCCCCCAAAGCTGGCCTCTCCTGGCATCTCCCCAGAACCCAGCACTGCTGAGTCACCCCCTCCTGAGGGGTGCAGCCCCATCTGCACCATACAGAGTCACACAAGCACACACTGCGCTCCTGCTCTTTTGCAACCTGGCAGTGGCCTGGCAGCAGGAGCAGGGGATTTCTCTGCCACCACACCCCAGGGCAGGGCACACGGAGACGCACCCTGACCTCACTCAGAGAATCTGGGCAGCCCCTGCCATGGGCCTGTGGTCTCAGGGAATGAGCCATTGCTTCCCCTGGCTTCAGACTGTCATCTGCCCTGACCCCAGGGGATTTGGGCACTGTCGCCTTGAAGTAGCCCTGGGCAAGACCTCACTGTCATGCTGCTGCTTCTCACATATACAAAGGCTGGGAGGAGATGGGTGATGTCCTGGGCTTGTTCCCAGAACACTGTCGCCATCTTTGGGGACTGGAATTCTGTCAGAGATGGGCACGCTCAACCGGTCAAGTACTCCCATTTCTTAGAACACGACGCAGCAGCCCTTCTCTCCCTGTTCTCAGGCATGCCTCGGAGAAGCACCTGGTTGATGGGCCAGGACTAGTGAGGTCAGTCAGTCCATAGTGGGTGTCCCTTGGAAAAGGCAGCTCTGGTGGGAGGCAGAGGGGACTTGGAGGCAACCAGCTTCAGCAGTAGAACAGGGAGCAAGTGAAGGTCAGAGGCAGACAGGAAAGGGCAGAAATCTTCAGGGCACCCAAGAAAAAGGGGAGGAGAAAAACTCCACCCCCTGCCTCAGCAAGCTTCTCCTGTCATCCTAACCCACTCCAAGAGGCAGGTTGGATCCCCGGATCTGGTCAGGAAAACAGAGTTGGGGAGGAGAAGGGGTGGAACAGAAAAGCAAGACATGGGCCTCAGCAGAGGAAGCCCACAGGCCACGGGCTGGAGGGAGGCAGGACTAGGTGTGGCCAAGGCATGGAGCCATCCAGCTGAGTGACAGTCCTCAATGGAGGTATCCTCAAGGAGTAGCAGGCCAAGATAGAGACAAGGCAAGAGTGGAAGGGGCCCCCTGTTCACCCCTTCCTCTTGCTCCCCAGTGTCCTTTGCCCAGCTGTGCAAGAGGTCTAGAGATCTGGGCTCTGCTATGTGCAGGACCAGCCTAGGAGGACAGGGCCCCACAAGGACTGGCCCCAGTGTCCTGGAGAGTCCCACACTCCCACACTCCTGCCCACTGAGCTCCAGGAGCCACCCCCACTCCAGGGCTCAGTGAAAGCATCTTCTCTCAAGAAGCCTGTGCTTCTGGTTCCAGGCCAGCCCCGCTCTCCCATCTGTGCAGTCACTCTAGCTCTCCTGGTCCTTGGGGGACCCTTGTAGAATGTGCCAGGCCCAGCTATGGCACAGTATCTCCACAGACCCCAACCACAGCTGGACATAGACCCCACGTGCCCTTAATCTCTCCTCACTGTATTCATTTACAAGATCTTCCTTTCCTTTTCTTTTCCTTTCCTTTCTTTTATTTTTTCTCTGCCAAATGCAAACTCCAAGGTCATTTCTTGGGGAAATGTGTGTTGCTGTTTGATGGCTGGACCAAAAGGACAAAAAGTAAATCTGACTGTCCCCGAGAAGCTGCCTCCAGCCCAGCTGACCACAATGGGGGGGTGGATAGGAGGGGGCAGGCTCACTGCATCTAGAGCCGCTCCACTGACACAGACGTGGCTATTTTTACATTTTATTTCTTTTTATTTATCATGGGGGGTGGGGAGAAATGCTTCCAGGGACAAATCCAGGCCAGGCTCAGCCAATCTGTGAGCCCAGACAACACCGTGCTGCTCCATGCAGAGGTGTGGAGGCCTCTGGGGCCCACACATGCAAAGCACATGCCCCAGACCCTGAGCCATCCCTGACCCAGGCACACGCACTTTTATAGCAAGAGGCCCAGAAGGTTCAAAAAAGAGGAAGATATGCCTGAGAGAGGGTCTGGCGCTTCCCTTCCCAGAGCCCCCTCTACCTCCGCCTGCCCAGGCTCTACCCTTGAGGTCTCAAGGAGCAGGGTCATGAGCATGGGGTGGGGAGTCTCCCACCCAGCCAGCCCTAGAGCTTCTCTCCCCACCCTGAGGTAACCTAGAGGGATGCATCTTGATAAAAGTGCTCCTGTGACCTCTCTGGGGTCAAGGGAGCGGCACAGACTCTTACCTCACTGGAAGATGTGGGTGAGTGGAAACGTGCCACGGAGGTGGGACTGACACCATGGAAACCAGCAGGTGTTTCCAATCTGGGTTCCCAGCAGTGCAGAACATGCACGAGTGCTCAGACAGGGCTAACACTGATTCTTTATCACTCCCTTCTCCAGGGCGAGTAGGGTTCAGGGAGAGAGCTCCGAGGTCAGGGGCATGTACTTCACAGACACCAGAAACCCTCACCCCCAGTTTGTACCCCAGCACCACTTCAAGTGCACCCCCTGAAGATGCCTGAGCACCATAGGCAGGACCTACATAGCCGGCAGCCCCGGGCGCCAGCACTGAGCCCAGCAGCCTGACAAGCTGAGTTTCAAGCAAGAGGCTCCAGGGGCCCCTCGCACTGCCTGGGAGGCTCCTCCTCCAATCCCTGTCTCCCCGGCCCTGTCCACAAAAGTAAATAAAGGGAATCCAAATTGAATGCTAACTGAATTTTTCCAACCTGTAAAGAAAACCTGTCAGCCAAGCCAGGCGCCACGGGCTGAGGAGCTGTCACTGCGTCTGGTTTCCTACCCAGAATCCTGAGCTCTGTGCTTAGCCGGCCCAGGATAATGACAGACACCATGAACTCTCAACCTTACTGGGAACTGGACTCCATTCCCTCCTGAGGCAAGTCCTCAAAACAGTAGGCACAGTCCCCTCAAAACAGTGGGCACCATGGGTCAGCATCAGTGATGGGGAGCCCAATGTGCAGAACCCTGCTGGACACCACAGAAGCCCCTGAAGAGAGGAGTGAGAGGAGGCACAAAGGGCCTGAGGAAAGCCAGGTACCCACCTCCTAGCCATGAGCACTATCTGAGGAGTCCTCTCCCTGGAGAACTACAGGCACCTTGAGAGGCCAGGCTGGGTGGGAAGGTATGAAGAGCTAAGTCCCAAACCCACTGATAACACACGAAGAGGCAACAGAGAAGAGGGGGCATCCAGGGTAGGTTCCACACCAGCCGCTGGAAGATCAAAACACCCAGATAATGAGCCGAATACTTCTCACAGAGACACCAGCTAATGAAGGCCGTCCAGGTCGCCCCATGTCCCCGACCCAAACTGTTTATACAAGTGTTAAAAAATACATTTCAAAAGAAAGCAAGGAAGCCCGAGGAAAACCCTCTGTCGCCCCTCAAAATGATTTCTGAAAACCGCGCTAATTTGTTTTCCGAAAGGTGTTTGAAGTCTCTCTGCATACCCCTTGGGCGGCTTTAATTCCTCCTCCTAATCCCCTATTAAACCCGATGCTCACCAGCACAGCCCCACTTAGGGGATTATGATTTTTATTCTTAATTATAGATACATATTTTGGTACACGTGCGCTCCGATGTTTTGTGTAAATTAAAAAGGGGCACTGTCAGCCACACTTCTCCCTGAAGCCCTAAATAATCTGAGCTTTGTTAGGTCTGGGGAGGGGGCATTTCCAATGAAGTTTCAAAGGTCGGGTAGGTGTAATTTCTAAAATTAAATTTTTCAAAGCCTGTGACATCGCCCCCCTCCCCCAACCCCAAGAGCCATGAGAAAGTGAGAACAACAGCAGGCCAGGGACCAGGCCTGGGGGAGCTGGGGTGGGGGGTCCCCCTTTCCCAGCACATCATGGAGGGACTCTGGGTACAGTGGGTGTGGGCTCTGTCAGGGCAGCAGGAATGTACCTGGAGATCATTCTGACCCTCCCTGTCCCAGCACCCCACATCGCTGTACACAAGCTCCCCTGAAACTCTACACAGCTCCACTTCTGCAGTGGCTGGACCCTTTGCCAGCATCCCCATTTCTCAGGAGAGGAAACGGCAGCAAAGCAATGTCAGGCGACTCCCTAAGGCCCATCAAATAAAGAGTGGGGATAAAAAGCTCCCTTTAATGAAGGGAAGGGACGACTACTGGTGGCTACCAAGCCCCGAGATCAGACATGAGCCCGTTAACCCTTGTGGAAGCCTACGAGACCTCCCCTGTTCCTGCCAGGGGCAGAGCACATGCCTGGCATGTGGAGACCTTAAGTTTCATCCTGGTACTATGGGGTACAGTTCCTATAACTAAAGAACTGTCTAGGATTGTACAATTAGTAAGGACTTTTGATATAACTCCAAGACACTGGAGCCCAGCCCTGTACCGCTTCCCTCGCCACATACTCTGGTGGTTGCAGGGGGCCTCACAAAGCACCCCACTCTGGGTGCCAGTCATCAGGGCCCATGACCCAAGTGAAGAGAGTCCTGGGACTTGGCTTTGACCTCCTGGCCTGGGGCAGCCTGGGTGAGCATCAAGCCATGGGGAGAAGAGTTAGCGCCTGAGCCAAAAGGATGATGGGGTTCCCTCAGGACATCTGACTGAGTCACTTAGGACATGTATGGGGAGTAGGGGCAAGGAGGAACAGGTGAGGGGTAAGCTGTGCTGCTGAGGGGGTCAGAGGCAGTTCTGCTCAGCGGAGACATCGAGGAGGCAGCTGGGCGAGCTCAGGCTGGCACAGGCCTCTGAGGCCCTTGCCTAACTCCCGCTTGCTCTCTGCCTTCCGCCCAGGAACCAGCAACGCAGCATTCTCTCCAGCCCCGCTCCCATCTCTCCTCCTCGGTCAAACTGCTCGCCTAGACCCTCTCCAGGACTCGGCTTCTGTTAACAAACTCCTCTTGTCCTGTGCCTTCACACCAGCGTCCAAACCTGCCGCAAGACACCTCCTCTGCCCAGCCCTAACCCCGACTCCCTGGTTCTCTGCTGCTGCTTTGGGCAAAGCACCTCAGGAGCCTGTGGGACCTTCAGTAGTCAGATGTCCTGAGGGGCCCCATCACCCTGCTGGCTCAGGCTCTACCTCCTCGCCCCATGGCTTGGTGCTCACCCAGGCTGTCCCTGACCCCTCCCTTCTTCCTCCCAGGGAGCACACCTCCACTTCCCTGAGGCCCTGGTGGCTCCTTTCCAGTTGCCTTTACTGGTCTGCCCATGTTAGTGGATAGCACTGTTCTGGGGCTTAGGATTGCCCCCTTCTGTCCTCTCTGTCCACCTCTACCTGTGTGACTTCATGGCACACAGCTACCCCAATGGTCCACACCATAACCGGCCCCACAGCTCCCCATGCAAATCAGCCAGTGTGCTGTCCCCATGCATCCTCTGAAACTTAACTGGGTCCCCAGATGTGTCTCTTCCTTTCCTCTCTCATCTCAGGAAAGGTGGCGGAACTTAAGAGAAAAGAGGGAAGAGAGGCTGCCCTTGGCTTCAACAACTGGCATCACTCCATCAGAAACTCCAATTGCCTGGGTCTCCCAGACGGAGTGGGGCCCACCTATTCTCTGCCCCCCAGTGCCCACATAGCTGATACCATCTTGCTGTGCTTCAAGACCCCTGTACCAGGTCCCTAATAGACTTCTGTCTGTATCTCTGTTCCCTCCAGACTGTCATGCACTCAATAATTGCAGGGGCGGGTCTTCCAAACATAAATTGTGCCATCAGTCCCACCCAGCTCCCACTGTGCTTGGAACATACGACATCCAAACCCCTACATCCCCAGCCACTGATCTGCACGAACAGCCCCTTAGATCACAACCAGTCCCTCCTTTCGCCCCCCGCCCCAACACTGGAAGCCACTCCCATCTAGAGCCCTAACCCCAGCTGCCTGCCTCAGTCACACTCTAGGCCTGTCTGGTCTGGTCCCAGGCCCCTGTCTGTGCCCTCCCTGCCTGCTTTGTCTCTCTCCCTCACCACCTCACCCATCATGGTGCCCTGTACACAGCTCTCCATTGGCGCCCTGCAGTGGTGGCCTCCAGGCATGTATTCCTCTGCTATCTGTAGAGATCGCTCTGTTCCTGTGTTTTATCCCAGATATGTACAGACCTGTGTACATGGTGTGGCTCAGCCCCTGCTGCTCTGGCCTGATGGTTGTGCGTGGTGCCCTGTGAATCCTAAGGATGGCCTCACACACCTCTTCCCTGCATTGCCCTCTAAGCAGCATGAGGGATTTGTGCTCACGCACAACCAGCCATGTACTTAGCACCACCACTTCTGCCCTGCCCTCGGCCACAGCCCACCTACCATCTCCAGGAGGTCTGGTGGCTGAGAGTGCAGACGGGGGTGTGGTGGGAGTGGAGTGGCATGGGAACTCGCGGCCTTTTTCTCTCCCATTCCCTCCACCCCAGGATAGCTGGCCTGGGCCTGCTTACTGACCACATGACAGGCAGCCTATGCTCTGCAGTGAGATGGCTGCCAGTGCCGGGCTGACCACCTGTGGCCTGGGAGCACTGTGCATGTCTTCACTTCCTGACCCTTAGCTGACCCATCTGGAAAACAGGGGTGAGAAGAGCACCCACAGCCTGTAGCCGCTCCCTCCCTAGGGATCTAGTTCTGAGTCTGGCCAACAGATCTCAGTCTGAGAGCAAAGTGCTGCCCTGTGAATCCTAAGGACAGCCTCCCACCCCCGCTTCCCTGCATTCCCTCCTAAGCAGCATGAGGATTCGCGCTCATGCACAACCAGCCATTATGACAAGTAACAGAAGCATTCACAGAGCTGATGGTCACACTTCAATCTGGACTCCCCACTGATGGGGGCACAGCTCCCCACAAGGGTGGGAGGTAGAGCACTGACCCCCTACCCTGAAACAACAGGTGCAAGAGGGTAGACGGTGCACAGGTGGGAAAGCAGGGCCACAGCTGGGCAGTACCTGCACCCACTTTGTGAGTTGATGGGCAGGGTGCAGGCTGGGCTATGCACGGGGCCATTGAGTAGGGATGTTGGCCTTGGGAGCCCAGCCCCAGAATCGCAAGAGGCAAGGCACAGACTGGGAGGAGAGTACATAAAGAAGATTTGCCTTCTAGAGGACTGTTCCCAAGACATGCGAATCAAACTCAGCCTTTAACAGTAAGAAGACAAACCACTCACTCCAATCACTGCCCAAAGACCCCCTTTTAGAAAATGCAGGTTACAGCAGGGAGGCCTCACCACACACCCACTGGAATGGCCTGAGTCTGGATCCCTGATATTGCCTATTGGTGGAGAGAATGGAGAGAAGTGGGGACTCTCATTCCTTTAGTGAGAGAAAAAATGGGTCAGCAGCCACTCCAGAAGACCATTTGGCAGTGTCTCACAAAACCCACATAGCCTTGCCATATTACCCAATAATCTCCACTCCTCAGAATCTACCCAAAAGAATTTAAAAAATTAAGTTCACTCAAACACTAGGACATGGATATTTATTGCAGCTTTTATGCTCCAAAGTATAAAAGCAACCAAGATGTCCTTCAGTTGGGAAACAAAGAAATGGGTCTTCTTAACCATGGAGCAAGTAGCACTCAGTGCTGAACAGCCAGTGACATTGAGTCATGGGAAAAAGAACTTCAGGTGCACGTTTGTCAGTGAGAGAAGCAGATCTGAACAACTCCATGCTATAGGGCTGCAGGTCTAAGATCCTGTGCAAAAGGCAACATTTTGAATACTGAAAAGAGTAGTGGCTTCCAGGGGTTAAGAAGGAAGGAATGAGAAGCAGATGGGATCCTGGGGCTGTCAGGTGGTAAGACCACCCTGCATGGCGTTACAGTGATGACCAAACCCACAGAACACACAACACCTAGAGGGACCCCTGATGTAGCTTGGGACTCTCAGTCACCACTCTGTGCCAGTGTGGGCTTTGTTGGGTGCAACAAAGGTATCCAAAACGGGGTGGGGAGAGGTGTGTGTGTTTGTGTGTGTTGGGGGTTCCATGGGACTTTTCTCTACTTCCCTTCATGTTTTTTGTGAACCTAAGAATTCAAATTAACTAAAACAAACCACCGCCACCACCACAACAACAAACACCAAGCCTAGCCCCTAGGGTTTCCCTTGCATAGAGCAAGCATGCCTGTGTTTGAGTTTCTGAGCAACCAGACCCAGCTCTGATGCTCTCTGCATAATATGCATGTGTGTGCATATACACAGGATGCTGCAGTTAGATGCCCAGGTGCATTTAATACCCGCAAAGTATGAGTACTAGTTACAACCACGCTGACAATGGTTCTCTCAGCTTCACTCTGCCAGATGGTCTGGGACTGAGTTCTACAGCCAGGTTGCAGGAATCACCTAGAATAGACCATAGGGCATGCACTGGTCTTGAGTTGCATCAAGATGACGTGGCCTGAACACCCTCAGCAATACGCAATGTGTCAATACCAGTCAGAGTCAGCCCTCTGCTTGCTGCTTGCTCCCCACTGAGCTCAGGGGAGGAAAGACACAGTGGCAAAGGCTGGCCCCACTGGACAGACGGGAGCCCCATGCCCACAGTCATGCAACTGTCTAAGGAGGCCGTGAAGGAGGCCACAGAAGTCTATAGTGCATTTGGCCCCTCCTGAGAGTCAAGTCTTTCCAATCCCCTCTGTCCTAAGTGGGGCTAAAACTGAATAGGAACAGATTTAATATTACCATCAAGCTTCATTTATGTCTTTTTTATATCAACAATAATGAAAGCTCCCCGTGCTCGTACAGACCTTTGCGACAAGCCATCTTTACATCAGCTTTCAGTTTCACTAGAAATTCACACAGAGCACTGGGTGAGACCTTGTGTCTTCTGATTCCCTCTCACCCACCACTCCCAATCCCAAGGAACATTTTTGTGTGTACCTATACACCACCGTTCCCTCCGTGCCACCTTCTGGAGGGGCCACTGTGTCCCCACCTCTACCTCTCTTGCTGTCCTCAGCACACTACCTGGCAGTAACAGAGCCTATGTCTCTGAGCAGACACCTCTGATGGTCCCCATGATTCTACCTTCAAAGAACCACAACCTTCAGGCAGTGCTCCAATCCTATTCAGAGCACCTCTAAACTAGTGGGAGTGACTTCCCTCTAAAACCTAAGTTCTGAGAAGGAGCTGGATGACACCAGTAAGGAGCTAGTGGACAAATCGTGCTCTGTGTAGGCCTGTGCTCCCCCTCAGCAGCATCACCTGCCCACAGCAGCCATCACCTTTCCGGGTCTGACCCTGAAGCAAGCACTTGGGACATCTTCTCATATACTAAGGTAATCGGGCAGTCAAGCCTGGCCATGAGAGACACCGCAGACATGGTCTGTGGGGCTCATCTTACTGCCCTGGCCCAGCTACAGGGCACTGAACTTGAGCTCTGAGGTGGGGGGGCCCCAGAGAAGGGGCTGATTCATAAGGAGAAACTTGGCTCCAATATCGGAGAGGGGTGGAGGGAAAAAGGGAGAAAAACCTTTATGTATCTGCAGGGGGCAAATAGCCCAGAGATCAAAACTACCGTGCTCAGTAGCCAACTGTCTGCAGACCTCAGGTCAAACCCATTCCTCAACTTGCATTCCATCTGTGCTCGAACATCTCCCCAGGGATAGGGGTAATGGTCAGGCATAGGACTCCCAAAGGTCAGAACACAGGAATGAAAACCTGTCCTCATGGGACGGAGACCATAAAGAAGACCCATATGGGCTGTGTCCCCATACCTCTCTAGGCTCCTAGAGGAATCTGCCAACACACCAGCCCCCTAAAGGAAGAGAGCCTTCGTGGACAGAGTACCCTCTGCTGTCAGCCTCAAACCAGGGGTCCTGGAAGTATCAGTAACAAGAGCTCGTGGCTCTGTGCTCTGAGTTCTTGGGACAAAGATCCTTTCCTCCAGGATGGTCTCTGCAAGGCTGAGGGCACCATGCGCAGAACACAGGCCTGGGGAGGGGGCAGGAGATGTCAAAGGTTGTCCATCATGACATGTAACTCATACACACAGCAGGTAGGCTCTCTGCTCTGCAGGCCCACAGAAAATATCACAGTAAGAAGACAAGGGTCCAACAGGTCTTTGAAAAGCTTTGTTTGCTTGAAGCATTTGCTCTTATTTTAGAAAAACTTCTCAGTCTCAGATAAAATTGTTCTCCCATTTGGTCATACATTTGGATTTCATTAGTTTCTGAATGTATTCCAGATATCTAAAATTAAACAGATGTCATCACCCCCACCCACTCAGAGCCCTCCTAACAGAGTGGAGACTCTGAGCCCCTCCCGGGTGCAACCCTGACTGACCAGGGAGCCTGTGCTTTAGTCACTCATGGTTTGTTAAAGTGCAGTTCCATCTTCTTTTCTTATAATGAGATCTCTCCCTGCCTTCATTGCAGCACTCCAGTTCTTCCAGGTTAGGGCCAAATCTAACCTCAAAGTGAGGTAGATTTAAGTAGGAAAGGTGGAAGAGGAAGCGAGGAACATTTCTCCACTGAACCCCAGTCCCAGACCCTGAACCCCAGCCTGGTCATGCAGAAGAGGAGCTGGTAATAGATGCAGAAACAGGCGGTGTCTGGGCAAGGGATTTGGCTTCTAAAGCCGCAACTGCTTCCTCGCTCCTTTTCTGACAGGGATTAGATGCCAGCGAATCCTCCAAGCCCACTGGAGGTGTCCTGGGGACAGTTAAGAAGAAAAGGCTATTTTTCTCTATTCCAATCCTCATCTCTGTGTCCACCCCCTGCCCTCACCCACACACCTCAGTGCATCTGTTAACCGGCCAAGCCAGTTCAGAGTCCAGGGTCTTTTGGACCAAACACCCGGAATTCTCAAGCAAGAATATATGTGCCTGGAGCTTGGTCAATCTGGATTGGCGTGGGGAAGTTGCTCTGGGTCTGGCCTCCTCGGCCCCTAGAATGCTTCATCATATCTGTTTTATTAATTATATCTTTTTTAAGCAGAAAGGTGAGAGGCTTCTTCCTTCAAGAAAAGCACATGTTTTCTCTTGAAAACGTATCTCTTGCTTTTTCTCTCTCCTCTTACACCTCTCTAAGTAAATTCCTTTAAATAAAACTATTTTAATTCAGCCAGTCTCCACAACTCGTCAGAGCCCCACCCAAGAGAGAAACTGATTTCAAGCCCAGGTATGTGGGTTACTTCGACTAAGCTCATCAGGCTTTTGTGGAGCTGGAGTTGAGCTCCCTCCCCCACCTCTGTCTCCTCTGGAAGGCCAGGTGGCTACGCCCATGAACTGCTTCCCAGTGTTGATAGTCATAATCCAGAGATGCAGACACACAGCAGAACTGACACCAGCTTTCCCATGGTACACAGTATGTCAAAGTTCTGTATACTGATTTGCCACGTCTCCATCACATTTGATAGAATTAAGTATGGAGCATACAATTACAAGTGTGTGGTCACGATGTCTGTTCTGTGGAAACATATCAGTAATTTCTTACACAGTGAGCTCAAATGGCCCAATGGATCCATTGTTCGTTTAAATAATCTTCATTGACTTTCTTCCAAGAATATATTCCTCAATCATCTTTAGCAAACTAGCTCCAACAAGCGATATAGAATAGATTATTCAGAGTATGCTTAGGACAGGCTCAAATAGAGGTCGAGAAAAATTTGAAATAAGTGTTATCCATAGGTGCAGTGGGGGGGTTTGCAGTTGACTATAATAGAGTCCCACTACCCTCTAGAAATTCAGAAAGTGAATGCAAGAACACAAATGGGCCAGAATTGTACATAACAACCCAGGAAAAAATCATGAGTTTACCAATACCATTCCCCTATAATGGCTGTAATGATCAATATATTTAGTGTCAGCTAGGGGACCAGGCATAGGGATGGGGTGGGTAGGAAATGAGGGTCTTTGGTAGTGGTGGTAGCACACTGGTGGTGGGATTGGTGTTTAAACAATGAACATTTCTAACAACTGTATTGTGAAAAACTTTGTACTTTGAAAATCACGGTCTTTATTTTTTTAAACATTTTATTATACCACCGTGAGATATTCAATTACAACGTTGTTCATGTTTGGAGGTTTCGGTCACACAGTGTTCCAGCACCCCGCCCTCCACCAGTGCCCATCTCCCACCACCCATGTCCCAAGTTCCCTCCCCCTCCCACAGCCTGCCTAAATGGCAGGTTCTTTATCTCCTTTCTCTCTCCCTCTCTCTCTCTTCCTTCTCCTACATATTGAAATCACGGTCTTTAAATGGAGAAAAAATTATAAAAAAAACTATTTTAATTCATAAAAAGAGAGAGAAAAAGGGAAATAATAAAAAGAAAAGAGTGAGAAAGGCCCAGAAGTTTGTCTCCCTTTGGCCCCTTGACTCTTCCTTCAGTTCTAAATAGGATTCCCCATAATTGTGCCCCATCTCCACATTCAGCTCCCCACCTCCACACACAGAGGTGTCTCAGACAGGCCAACAGTTCCCAGAGTCTTGCGTCAAAGCTATCCACACTGCCCACCAGCCCCTCATGTAATGTACCTCTGACCCCATGTGCCTGGCCTCCTCCTTCCCCAATACCCCACTTCTCACTGAAGGATACAGCCCTGGAGGAAGAGGGAGCAGGGGGAGAACTAAGCCTCTCAGAGACACGGGGGCACATGCTCCCCACCTTCCTCCTCCTCCACATGCACACATAATTCTGCCTACTGTTGCTCCCCCTGGACACAGAAGTCCCCATAGATGGGAAACAAACTTTCTTCCATACAGCCCAAATGTCTGCTTGTAGGCACCAGCTCCAGGAAGGGCCCCAACCAAGAAGCTGCCCAAAGGATACTTGAGGGGTAAGGTCTAAAACAGCTCATGAATAGGGGAAGGCAGATAAAAGCAAGAGGCTCCAGCAAGATCTTCTGCCCCCCATGTCCAACCCAAGCAGACTGAGTACCCAGAGGCACTGACTGCAAGGCACTAGGCATTTTGCATTGCCTCCCTGGAATCTCTCATCTGCACCTCACGGGTTGCCTCCTAACTGGTTGACACTGCCCCTGCACACACTGGGCCAGGCCAGGGCTGACTTTGTGAGAGCTCTGAGGAGGGCTGCATGCAGCGGGATGGCTCACAGGAGCGGTCAGGACTGTGCCAGGAATCTGCCAACACAAAACCAACCCATTTTGCCTCACATAGATGAAAACCAAGGCCCTGGGAATTGGGGACCCAGGCTAAAAGTCACACCTCACATGAGAAGATGAGGCACTAAGAAATCAACACAAGCCCAGAGACCTAGCTCCAAGAGTTGAGCACAGGCTTTGTGTGTGGAAGGCTCATGCTCTATCCCTGGCAGCACATGGTTCCCCGAGCACTGTCAGGACTGACCCCAAGTACCTTTGGGTATGACTCCAAAACAAAAAGAAAACAACTACAAAAAGATGAGTAGGAGAAGGGAGAATCAAGCAAGGAAAGATTTTCTCTCTATCGCTCTATCCCACGTCCACTCCCTGCCCCTGCCATGTAGAGCCATCACAAAGCCGGGCAGTAAACCTGAGGAGACTCAGAACCCTCTGGCCTAGGCAGAAAAGTCCCAGGTGTGGAAACTCCTACCCAGTGAGCACTGACCTGCCACTCAGGGCCAGTGCTCAGTCTTGTCCTGAATCCCTTTGCTTGACCCTCACACCCACATCCATGGTGGTGTTGGACACTGGGGCTCAGAGAATTGAGGTGCCTAAAACCACACAGGTGTCTATGGCCATACCACACTGAACGCACCCCAATCTCATCTGATCTCAGATGCTAAGACCACATCGGAGGAAAGAAACACTGAGGAACTTGAGCCCTTGATCAAAGCTGTACTCACGCATTTTCTTCTCCTTGCTTTCCCAACCCTGCCCCAAAACCTCGCCTTTAGTTCCAAGCACAGGGCCTGGCAGGATACCCAAGATCTGTGAATAGCATTTCAGTACAAATGATAAGACAAAATATAATCAGACCTGGGACAAACATGACAAATGGCTGTAAGATGCAGAGGTTGTGGCTGGAGCAGGTGGCTCCATGGTAGAGCACTTTCCCTGCATATATGAAGTCCTGGGTTCAATCTGCATCAGACTCAAAAATGAATAAAACTGCGAGTGCAGCTGCACAGAAACAGAAGATAAAGCTTTTTGTGTGTATTCAAAACATATTTGGTGTGGTGGGGAAAATGGACACTCATCCATTGTTGGTGGGAATGTCGACTGGTATAGCCTTTCTGGAAAACAATATGGACATTCCTCTAAAGACTAGAAATTGAATTCCCATTTGACCCAGCCATACCACTCCTGGGAATATACCTTGGGAAGCCAAAAACACACAGCAGAAATACCATCTGCACTTTTATTTTCATAGCAGCACTATTCACAATAGCCAGAATCTGGAAACAACCAGTGTGCCCAAGAACTGATGACTGGATAAAGAAACTTTGGCACATCTATGAAATGGAATACTATGCAGCTGTTAGGAAAAGTGAATTTTTTAAATTTGCCTATAAATGGATGGACATGGAGAGGATCATGTTGAATGAAATTAGCCAGAAGGAAAAAGACAGATATAGAATGACTGCATTTATTTGCATGACATAATATATATATATATATATATATATGTACATATTATGATACCAATATCCAAGGTCAGGCGAAACATGGATCAGGAGGTTTTGTCAAAGGTGGAAATTATCACAAACGTGTGGAAGTCAGAGGCTAGGTAAGACAGAGAATGGAACAGTGTGCTAACAATTGTCGAAAGTACTAATACAAACCTAGAACTGAGCATTAAATACAGGCAAAAAGATACACATGACAACCTCTAAATGTATGCATTGCAATCCACAATATGTAAGAGAAAGAAGAGAGATAGAGAAAGAGAAAAATAGAATAAAACTGCCATAGAGGCAGGCTAGGGAGGGGGGAGGGAATCGGGGACACTGGTGGTGGGAAGTAGGCACTGGTGGAGGGATGGGTGCTGGAACACTGTATGACTGAAACCCAAATATGAAACATCTTATGAACATCTTTGTAATTGTATATCTCATGGTAGTATAATAAAATATCTTTTAAAAAAAAAAAACTTTGCAAGAAAAAAAAAACATATCCGGTACGCTTGCCAGCATGCCTTTCAGAAACAGCAGCCAATGGCCTCCACATACGAAGCCTCCGATTTCCCACCCCACCCATCTCTCATCCTTGTAAATAAGAAAATTCTACTGACCTGCAAGAATTCTCATCTGGTCCAGTCTGCCCGGATGTAAAAAGTAATTTCCGATCAAGTCTTTGTCTCAATTCTATCCTCTGCTCCTTTTTAGAGATTCAATTTGTGTAACCTGGTTTCCCGAGTTTTCAAAGCAAAAGATCCCAGTCTCATCAGCAAAGACATGTCATAGTGGGATTCTCACTCTGCTCTAGGGACTGGCAATGATGCAGGGGGAGGAACAGGGGAGCAAGCGAGCTCAGCCAGAGCAACAGCCGATAGGTGTGAGTCCTCTCGGGGTGCCCAGGGCAAGGGGCTCCACACTGATCAGCAGCTGCCTTCCTGCCATGCCCCCCCTTCAGTTAGCTGGCACTGGGACTTTGCTCTGGGGACCACTCAACACCTCCGTCGGAAACAGAGCCACCAGATCAGAGAGAACACAGGAACCCCAGCACAAACACCCTGGGGTCACACCCCAAGAGTATCTCCCTGCACATGAGATTCTTGTCCTGATCCAGCTCCTGTCTCACACATGTGCATAGATGACTCTTAATAAGTAGCTGCTGGGGAGATTTTCTACGACCATCACTCCAAACTCTGGCTCCATGCAGTACTGAGCCCTGAGCCTTGCCTGCAGCCCTACAAGGAAAGCCAGGAGTCATTTGCAGGCCAAGAAACATGTTCTCTCACAATGTTGGGAAAGGCGCCTAGGGATGTAGGGCCCCAGCTGAGAGGCCGCACCGCACAGCATGGACCCCTCGCCTCCCTGTGCCACCCCTGAAACTGCAGATGGCTGCTGCAGGGAGATTCCTCTAACACAGGTGGGGACACCAGTTTGGCTCTGCTGGAGCACAGTTCCCACCTGGGACTACAGGGCTAGGAGGCCACAGCTGCCAGTGTTCCTGACAGCGGCCTCAGTAGGTGAGATGGGGGTGGGGATCTCTGGTCACCAGGCTTCTCCATGGACCCGGGGCTGCACTTTCCTGGAAGAAGGACCTCCAAGGCCCTCTGACCTCTGCTTTCCCATCTCTGCCTTTCCTCAGGCCTCACAGCTATGCAAACAAAGGCACAGTATGGAGGACGGCGCCCTCACATCTAATAACCCTGTGATCCAGCACCACATGTGGCTATTGTTAGGTAGGTTTAAATGGCAATTATGGAGGAATTAATATGAAGGAATTAACAAATATGGAGGAATTAACTTCTTCCTTCTCAGCAACCATCGAGGCCCTTAATCCAGCTAAGACCTGGGGAGTTTAGGGGTTGAGCTCTCTGAGACGAAGGTACTAGCTGAAGCAGGACCTGCTCCAGGCTGGGAAAGTGGGAAAGCAGATGAGGATCCCCCCTAAATTTACTTCTTCCCAGTGAAAAAAATAATAATAATCATTGGCAGTCTTTCTGAGCCCCCTGGGATGAACCCAGGGCCACGGCAGAGCCTGGCAGCTACCCATGGTGTATTCAATATGCCAAAAACAGTAACAATAACGGACCTCATTCCCAATGAATGGAGACATTACTGGTGCCTGCTCGAGCAAATCGATGAACAACGGGAAGACAAGTGACAATCATGGGCAGGGGGGAGGGAAGTGGGGAGAGGGCCAAGAAGGGACCGCCTGGCTAATGGCTGTGACAATCCAGCTTCCACACAATTCATATGGAAAGCTTGCAGGCTGTGTTTGAACGACAATTCAGGAGGGAAATGGGTAATGAATTCTCACAAGAGCCCAAACTCAGAGAGAGATTGGGAGTTGGGATTTCCTCCCTCTAGGACAGTCGAGTCTGCAGTCACGAGCAGGTGGGGAATTGTAGCAGCCCAAATGGATCCACAGTGTGGCCGCTCCTGCCCACACCATAAGCAGAAGAAAAAACCTTTCCAGAGGGCATACACGGCTGCAGAAACAGGACTGAGTTTGGAGGAAGATACCAAATGCAGTCCCCAGGGAAGACCCACCCGCATTTCCACTGGGGCTCCTGCCAGAGCACCCTCTACCCTCTGCCTGACGCCCTCCTGGGAGTGCTGGTGGCTATCATAGCGCACCCTCCTCCAGGGTCCCAGACTCTCCCAGCTCCAGGATACCACCTGCTCTCTGTAGTGGGGGTGCCTTCTCACTCACGGCTGTGGGGAAGAAAGCATGTGCTCCCCATCCTTGGAAGCTGGGAACCCCCCATTTCTGTGGGCACTGGCATACACTGGGCAGAGCTGGGTCTGTTCTTCTCCAGTTTGTCCAGTGCAAGGGGCCTGACCATGAAATGGATCGTTACTGCTCCAGTGGCCCTTCCTTCCAGTCTGGACTTTCCCATGCAAGCTTGTTGAGCATGTTACTTGCCTTTGCTTATTACCAATGATGAAAGGCTTTAGGTGCATTTGGTGTTGGTGATAACCCTGGACAGGTCAGGGGTAAGATTAAGGCATTTGTTTTGCACATGGCTAAGTTGGGCTCAAACCCAGCACCACATATGGTCCTCTGAGGCCCACCAGGAGTGATCTCTGAGCACTGAGCCAGGAGTAATCCCTGATAACAACTGGGTGTGGCCCATAAACCAAACCAAACCAAAACAGCAACAAAAATCCTTTCTGATAGAAAAGCTCTCTGAGAAAGAGGTGCCCTTATAGCAGGCAATATGCAAACAGCTTGAGAACAAGAAGACAACTTTCCCCACAGGACTCAGTTTCTCCATCCATAAGGCCGCTTAGCCAAAGAAGCCCCATGTTTTCCAACTTTCAGAAGGTCTTTACCTCTCATGCACTTGTATATGGGACCCAGGCCTGGTGCACATTGTGCCCTGGTGCCTGTTGGAGGACAGGCTTTAATGAGCTCTGGGTCCCTGCTAGCCCAGAGCATTTACACCTGGTAAGAGCCATTTACATTTTCCCTTGAAGCTCTCTGCAAATCACAATGTGAGATTGGGGCAGGATTGGTTTGAATATTCTGCCATTCGACTCTCTGAATGGCAGAATATTCTTTTTTTTTTTAACATTTTATTATACCACCGTGAGATATACAATTACAATGTTGTTCACGCTTGGAGGTTTCGGTCACACAGTGTTCCAGCACCCTCCCTCCACCAGTGCCCATCACCCCACCACCCATGTCCCCAATTCCTCCCCCCATCCCATGTCCTGCCTAAATGGCAGGTTCTTTATCTCCTCTCTCTCTCCCTCTCTCTCTCCTCCTTCTCCTACACATTGTGGGTTGCACTACGTACACTTAGAAGCCATCATTTGCATTTTTTTGTCTGTATTTAATGCTCAGTTCTATGTTGGTATCAGACCTTTTGACATTTATTCACACACGTTCCCTTCTCTATCTTACCTTATCTTGAGTCTATGCTAGTTTCAGAGCATTTCTCTTGTTACCCCCACCGGTTCCCACAATGGACCTTTTACACATGTAGATTTTTTCCTGGATATTACCTGGCAATATTTGGATCCACCATTAAGTAATATACCCTAGCCCTGCTAGATGAAAGAGCCATGCTAGTCTGTCTCTGGGCAAGTGAACATGACTCAGTAATACTAAGGCAAAGCATGCAATATTTACTCTGATACAGATATGAACCTTGTGGAGATTTAGAGATATCTGACTATAAGAGATTCATGGTATAAATATCATACACTATTCCCCATGTATTAAATTCTGAGTTACATTGGTCTCAAGTATATGACACCCCCCCACATCTCTACAAGTGTTTTGTGTAGGAACCTGAAAGGCAATATTGGGCTCTGGCAAATTAGCATTTGTAAGGCCTGGGCTAGATACTAACGTTAATATGTATCTATTATGTATCTATGTTAATATGTATCTATGTTAATATATCAAATAGGGTTCCAGCTCTAGCCTGCCACCCCAGCAGAGCCTCGCAAGAAGCTAGAGGACCCCACGCCATGAGGGCCGCCATTTTCCACATCTGGACTCCCCTCTCGTTAGAGCTCCACTCAGCAGAAGAGTTGATCACAGCCCGACTCTGGGTCAGGCTAGGAACTGGAAGCTTGAGGTGCTCCTGACCTTGGATTGTATTAACAGAATTTGTTCAAGTAAAGCTTTCTGGAACTGTGCTGAATTCATGAATTCTATCCATCTGCTGCCAGCTTGGAAGTATGGGAACCTGCTCCTCTCCTTATTGTCAGGGACCCCAAAGCCCCGACAGGTGCCCTTATCCGATCCTCTCCAGAATGGGCTGTCTCTGGTGTTTGAGTGCACCTGCAGTCTGCTTATTGTGCCTCTTCACCTTCTATACACCCAGCCTACTGTTCTCCTCTGTACACAGTGGTTCAAGGGCACAATGACAGCACACCACAGTTGAGACTCAGTTTCTGTCACCCTGAGTGCCTGCCTCTGATGAAATAACCTTGGTTCCAGTAAGTTCAGGCCCATCCTCTAGGAGGCTGCCCCATGCAGCTAGTGTCCCCTCTGCACCTACTGTGCGTGTCACATCTTCTGTACACCCCACCCCAGGTGCCCAACCCCAGATGGCTGGTGGAGAGATGAGCACTGGTATCTAGGAAACCATTTCTCTGAGAAACCACAGAAGCCACTTCCACTCTGTTCTGCCTCCTGTAGCATTGTGTCCCCTGAATCAGAGATGCCTTGTTCTGTCTTATTCTGTCTCTAGAAGGTGGTGCAAACCCACCTGAATGGGCTCAAACCCAGCTTGGTGCCTGGCAGGCATTGGCCTTCCCAGAGACATCACTAGTGCACAGAAACCACTTTCAGGGTCCCTCCATGTTCTTTCAGGCGCGTCTTAGGGGAAGTGTACATGCAGTCTCTCCTCTGGAACAGTCTCTTCTGTTGCACCCAGCAGACTCCTTCTCAGGGCTCTGGCCTCTGCTCTAAAGTCGCTTCCTCTGGAAAAACACCCAATCTAGACCAGATGCCCCATTGCTCCCCTCTTCTGTTGGTTCAAGGGCACAATAGCAACACACGGCAGTCCTCCAGACTCTTGGGCTCTGTTGCTCTGAGCTTCTGCCTCTGGTGAAATAACCCTAGTTCCAGTAAGCTCAGCCCTGTCCTGAGAGCCTGGCATGCTGCACATATAAAATAAATATTTTCAGAATGGGTGTCTGATGAACAGAGTTTCCAGAGAGTGAGAACAATAACGATGATGCTCCAAAATGAACAACTGCAGGAAGGGTGGGTGCCAGCAAGGCCGCCCCCAGCCCCCACAAGGAGTTAGACAAGACCTGGCAGCAGCTCTGGGCCTGCAGCAAGTGGGAAGGCAGGATGAAGGTGACATCTGCCCTCCCAAGTGGCCATCTGGCCCTGGCCAGTGTGTCCCTAAAGCACCCAGAGTAAAGGAATCAACTGTTTCCATCCAGCCCAACAGCTGCTGTGCTCACAAACTGGCGACAGGGTGTGGAGCAGTACACAGAAGAGGAAGATGGCTGGCAGCACCAGAAATAGTCCCTGGTGCAAATCAAAACAATGAAATATCATCTCACACCACAGAGACTGACACATCCAAAACAACAAGAACAACCAGTGCTCCGTGGATGCGGGGAGAAAGGGACTCTCCTTCGCTGTTAGTGGAAATGCCAACTAATCCAGTCTCTTTGGAAAATAATACGGACGTTCCTAAAACAAACAAACAAAAAAAAGAAAAAAAGAAAAACCCAGAAATCAAGCTTCCATATGACCCAGCAATAACACATCTGGGAATACACCCGGGGGCCAAAAGCACACAGCAGAAACACCATCTGCACATTTATGTTCATTCAGCACAATTCACAATACCAGAATCTGGAAACAACCCAAATGCCCGAGAATAAATGACTGGATAAAGAAACTATGGTACATCTACACAGTGGAATACTACCTAGCCATTAGGAAAAATGAAATCATGAAAGTTGCTTGTAAACAGATGGTCATGTGGATATGGAGAGTATCATGCTGAGTGAAGTGAGTCAGAAGGACAGATATGGAATAACTGCATTCATTTGAGGAATGCAAAAAATAGTATGAGACTAATATCTAAGGTTAGGCAAAGTAGGGGCCAGGAGCACTGGTAAATGGTTGGAAGCTTTCCCCAAGTGTGTGTGTGTGTGGGGGGGTGTGGGGGTTGAAGAGGATAGGGAAGGGATAGAGAAGGGAACGCTAGGACAATAACAAATGGAAATGACCACTCTGGGCAAGAACTGAGTGCTGAAAGCCGGAAAAGGGATATACATGATAGTCTTTCAGTAACTGTGTTGCAAACCATAATGCCCAAAAAGGAGGGAGGCAGAGAGGGAGGAGAGAGGGGGTGTGGGGGGGAGAGAGAGAGAGAGAGAGAGAGAGGGGGACGGAGGGAGGGTGAGAGGGAGGGAGAGGGAGAGAGAGAGAGAGAGAGAAAGAGAAGAAAAGTGCCTGCCATAGAGAGACTGGGAGTGGGGATTAGAATGGGGCTGGAAGGTTGAGGACATTGTTGGTAGGAAATGTCCACTGGTGAAGGGAGTATTGGAATATTATATGATGAAACTCAATCATGAACAACTTTATAACTGCATCTCATGGTAATTTAACAACAACAACAATAATTTTTTTAAAGGCCCTGCTGTATCCTGGTCTCTTCCTAAGTGTCCCCTTGCAAATCACTCTGCATTCTCCCAGTCCTCTTCACGCTGGGCTGAACACAGGAGCACCTTGGAGAGGGATGGGTGCCCTCTCTGGCCCATCCCAACAGATCCCCAGTAATCAAAAAACTCCACATGACGCAATTGCCTCCATGCTCAAGGCTGGACAGCAGTACTTGGAAGAGCCCCACCCATGAGTGAATCTCTTGAAAAACCCAGGCTTGTGGGTTTCTGCGACTGGAATTAAATCTCAAAAGAGACCAATAACACATTTACAATCTCTGAAATTCCTGGGACGCATGACCACTGGTATACTGATATACCAAGTATCACAGCACATTTAATAGATTTAAGTATAAGGCACCCAATAACAAATATATATAGCCACAATGTCTATCCTGTAATAATACATCAGTAATTTCTTACAAAAGGCTTAATTACCCAAGGGGTTTATTGTGAGATTGAATAATCCTCATTAACTTTCTTCTAAAAATATATTTATCTACCATATTTAGCAAATCAGCTCTAATAGGCAATATAAAATAAATTATTCAGTGTCTTCTTAGGACAGGCTCAAGCATTGGTTGCAAAAATTTTAAATAATTGTGGTATGTAGTTGCAATGGTGGTGGGCTTGGAGTTATTAAATATTTGTAAGAAATCAACATGAACATCTTTGTTAAAAAAATTTAGTAGAAGCCCACTACATTTAAAAAGTTCAGTAAGTGAAAGTAGTAACACAGATGGATCAATTCACATGTAACAACCCAGTAAAAAAGGTCATGACTTTACAACACCATTCCAATATATATGCTGTTATAAGCAACACAGTAAGTGTCTGCTAAGGGATCAGGCATGGGGATGAGGGGTTGGGAAACGAGGACCTTTGGTGGCAGGAAGGGCATGTTGGTGGTGGGGCTGGTGTTGGAATATTGAATACTTGAAACAACTCTACTGTGAACTACTTTGTATATCACAGTGTTTAAATAAAGTTAAAATTTAAAAAATCATTCTGCTACCCAGGGGACTGGGAGGGGCGGTAATGTCCACGAATTATCAGCCCCTGCAGCTACTCCCAGGGAGATCCTACTTGGCAGTTCTAGTTTGTGGCTGAGATGTGCCACACAGGTCCGGGGAGGCCTGAAACATGGGCCTCTTGTGGGAGTCTCCTTCCCAGACAGGCCCACAAGATGGGCTGTGATGGAGGCGCATGTCATGACAAGACTCCAGCTGTACCCCGGGCCATGGACACAGCGTGTTCCCAGCCTGGGGAGACTGACAGCCCCACCATCAAGGCGAGCCTTCCTTTCCCCATGACCCACCCTTCACAGGCCACCCGACTTCCCCACCCTGGCTCCTCATGTCCACCATTCCAGGATAGGGGCAGCAGAGGAGGGTTCTGCCCCATGCCTGTGTTCTCTTACTGCCTGGCCTGCTCTGGCCTGTGTGGACCACCGTCAGCTGGCTGCAAGGAAGTCTATTGGTTGATATAAATAGCTCACAACTCTTCAAAGGTCCAGCAGCCTCACTGTGAGTTCCCATAGTCCTGTAGGAGCTCATTCATTACCCCACTGTCTTCCATACAGGGCCAATCAGGTCTTTCTGGGCCTGCCAATAGCATCCCAGAGGGATTTTTCACAGGAACTCACCATTATATGTGCTCCAACTACACACACAGTTCTGTCCCCATTACTCTGGGGAGAGGAAGAGAGCAGAAAGTACCTTCACTGTTTCCTAGGAGTTATCAAAGGTCAATTCTCCCTGGAAACCTATGCAAGGAGGAGCACGGGGACAGCAGAATGGGTTGGGGGCAGCTTTGCTGGCCGTGTGAGCCAGGAGGAATGGTTCAGACTCTCTGGGCCTGCATGAGAGGCCTTCTTTCACCCTATGAAAGAATCTCATAGGGTGGAGATGGGAATAAGATTCATTAGTTATTCATCAGTTATTTTGGGAATAAGTGAAACAGCAGGTGAGAACCACTCAGCCCAGTGCCCAGAGCACAAGCTCACAGGAATCACCATGATGCCTTGTTGTAAAAGGCCCTTTGTTGTACAGGGGCTGAACAGAGAGAGCAAAGGGCTGGAGCCTGTGCTTCACATGCAAGAGCCCCCGAGTCCAATCCCTGCCTGTACCACCCAGTTGTCTACCCTGGGGACCCCTAGCACCACCTTCCCAGGCCTAAGCACCCAACATGCTTGGGAGTGCTGAGGACATGCTAGGAATTCTCTGCTGTTTGCTTCTTAGAAAGAAAGACTCACAGCAAGGCCCCAAGTACCCATCGCCCTACTTTGACAATAAGCCACACACAACTGATGTTGTCTATCACCACAGCCACTCCCCATACCACACTGTTGCATAGCAAATCCAAGACAGCTAGTCATCCCCAGCAGCCAAAGCTTAGAGGGGAATTATTTTCATATAGCCTAGAAATTAAACATTTACTTAGTGAAAAAGCAATCCTCAAAGTTAGGGCTTCCAAGGGTGAGGAGACTCATCCCTGTTTTGGCTTGTCTCAGTTCAAGACTTCTCCCTGTGGTATGTCCTGATCCCATCTCAGAGTTTGCCAGGCTGGAGCCTGACATACCACCCTGTCAACATTCCTGAAGACAGAGGGTCGCACTGGTAACAAAGATACAGCTGAACATCACTTTGCGGTCTTCTCAGCTTAACTGGTGTCTGTACTGTAACATTTTATCAAATGACAAACTTGGTTTGTGAGCCTCAGTCTAATTGTTGGGCATGGTTGGAGAAGAATGCTGAACAGAACGGTATTTCACTGTGTGGAATTACACCCTAATTCATTTCTCTGTTCTCATCTTGATGAGAATTGGGGTGGTTTCCATTCTAGAGCTGTCACAAATGGTGTCCTTATGGGCACTCAAATACACACCTCTTGTATTCTTATTGTGCATTACTGTTTTGGTATTTCCGCAGAGTGGAACTTAACTTAGATGTTGCTGAGTTATTCTAATTGCATACGGTTTCTGGTATTCATCAGCCTTGCCAACACCTGTGTGTTTTCTGGGATAGTTTCCTGGTTTCACTGCAATCCTTCCAGCAGAGACAGTGTGTCTCACTGTGGTTTGAATTTGCATCACTCTGATGACTAATGACACCAAACTTTGTTTCACAGTCTCTCTGTGACTATGTGGATGGTTAAGAAGTTTCTCTTCCATTTCTCCAGTGGATTGATTTTTTTTCTTTTCAATTTACCAAACTCTTTTTCTATGTTCTGCATGTTAGTTTTCTTCAGATGTAGGTTCTATAAATGTCTTTTTCCACTGTATACAGTCTTAATTTTGATGAAAAGAAACCTGTGAGTTTAATACATTCCAGTGTGCCAGAATACTTTTTGGTTAGTATTAATGGTTTGGGGTATTATTAAGGAGATCTTTGACTACACTGCTCTAAGAGCTTATGAATATTCCTTAAGAAAAAGCAAACAAACAAAAAATCCCATTGAGAATTGAATTTAAAAGACTCAAGAAATCTCTAATGGAGATACCAAATCAACAGCTCCAAGGAACAATAAATATAAGATTACTCCATGGGAAAGATGATCTCCCAATTTTTGATTCCCTTGTTTAAAGAAATTTTTTAAAAATTTAAAAAAGCCTTTGCAGGTGATAAAATATAGTTCAAGCTGAAACACTCTTCATCCAAAAAATGGACTTTTTTTGATGGTTAAGAAGTATTAGTAAATATTTAATAGTATAAATGGCCAAAATAATGAGACCAGGGTTCTTGAACCAGAAGATATAGTAGAAATGCTGGAGCCAGAGAGATTCGGCAGCAGATAAGATGCTTGTGTAGTGTGTGTCCGACCTGGGTTTGATGCCAAGCATTACATATAGTTTCTGAAGCCCTGCAAGAGGAGATCCATGAGAACAGAGCCAAAAAGTAAGCCCTGAATATCACTAGGTGTGGCCCCCAATTTTTTAAATAAATAGTTGAAAGCATTAAGCCATAATTGGTATTTTTTTTTACTTTTTTGGGTCACACCCGGCGATGCTCAGGGGTTACTCCTGGCTCTGCACTCAGGGAATTACTCCTGGCAGTGCTCGGGGGACCATATGGGATGCCGGGATTGAACCCAGGCCGGCAGAGGCCTGGCCGCATGCAAGGCAAACACCCTACCCGCTGAGCTATCGTTCTGGTCCCCAGAATTGGTATTTTTAAGAGCTCTGGCTCTTGGTGGCCCCGCCTAGGAGCTGCCCTGGGGCCATCAGCCATAACATGAAGAGCCTCACAAGAGGCTGGGGAGGCTGGAACTCAGTTCGCCCGGGCCCAGCTGACTATGGGGGCCCCCAGGAGGGCAGATGGGTTTTGGGAGTGGGCCCATCACCTCTGGGGGTCCCGGAAGCAGCCAGATGAGACTCGCCTCATCACACTAGCCACCATTTTCGCTGTCCGGACACTGGGAAACTGCCTCACGACCAGATTAACAGAGCAAAACCAGTTGGAGCCCAGGGTCGCGGGCCGCAAGCGGCCGTGCGGTCCATTAAAATAGAGGAAACAGTAATGTCTTTTAATGCACTGCATTCCACGAACAGCAGGAAAGTTTGGTAGGAGGGAGAGATAAAGAGGAGAGAAATGACATACAGAACCCGCCAAGTAGTTGAGGTGTGGGAGGGGGGAGGGGAGGTGGGGACATTGGTGATGGGAGATGGGTTTGGGTGGAGGGATGGGTGTTGGAACACTGTAGAACCAAAACTCTACATGAGCATCTTTCAATTGTATGTCTAAAATGGTGTAATAATATTTGGGGGGGGAATAAAATAAAATTAAATAAAAAAAAAAAGAGGTCTGGCTCTGTAGCTTTAATTCTAAAGCTCCAAAGTGAAGCAATTCTCTGTGTAGTGAGTGCCCCCATGTTCCCTGGTGAGGTTTGTCCCTAACTGTATGAAAAAGGGGGTTTCTGAAAATTTTCACCATGGAGCTATTTCTCCCACTAAGAATGTCAACTGAAAATACAATTAACACACTTTGTGGTATTGCCCACACCAAAAAATGTTAATTCAAGTAATTTTAAAAATCATCTTTTGAAATTGAAAAAAATACATAGAAAAGCCAGCATTTTCACTCCTTCAAACAGCAATAAGTCTGGTGGCTTCCTAAATGCAAACCTCTCCTCACTTCAATCAAAGACAACAAAGAATTAGAAAACTAAGAAAAGATCATCAACTTGGGGAAAAACATAATAAGCAAAATAAGCAAACAAAAACTATACATATGACTCCCACCAGGAGGAAGTAGATAATACTAGGAATTTAAAATTACATCTAAGTAGAAAAATAAGCTCTCAACTTCACCTCCCACTGTGTGTGTGTGTGTGTGTGTGTGTGTGTGTGTGTGTGTGTGTAGGGTTAGACTGGGAAGAAGCTGAATAGATCCCTAGAGTAACAGGGAAAGGAGGACATAAATCATTCATGTAGCAGAGACAGTCACTCCCCAAAGAAACTCCAGCACTAAATATAAAATAATGATCTATATATATATATATTATATATATATATATATGTATATCAAACATAGTCTTTCATAGTAGTGTGTTAGTAGAGGTATGTGAAAGTGAGGTGAGGAGATGTTAGCTCTAAGGTTTCTAATATTTTTAATACTAGAAAAGCTATGGCTTCTGGAAGGAGAAGAAAATAAATATAGGTGGTGCCCCTTAGAGCTGTCATAGTAAAGAAGAAGAGAGGAAGAGCTAGAAACAGTGCAGGGGTTAGGGGGTATGTCTTGTATGCCACTGACCTGGGCTTGATCCCTGGCACTGCATGTGGTTCCTTGTGCACCACCAGGAGTGACCCCAAGCATAGATTCAGTAGTAATTACTGAGCACTGTTGACTATAGTCCAAAAACAAACAAAAATAAAAAGAAAATGGAACGAGGGTAAAACTAAGACTCCCACACAAAAAAAAAAAGAAATAAAATACACCAAGCTTCCCAATCTCACTGCCCATTGAACAATCGCATTTCACCATACTAACAAAGGAGATGCTCTTGAAATAGGAGCCTGCTTGACAAAATGCTTAGGAACTAGGAGTGTAGTTGTGTGTGTGTGTGTGTGTGTGTGTGTGTGTGTGTTGGGAGGTGGGGTCAAAGTAACTTCAAACCAGCAACTATAAGAAGAAAAAACTGAATAAAAAACATTTCAGCTACTGTTAGCCAGAAAGCAGGAGTAAACAAAAAGGATAGATTCAACTTACAATGTGATGAGGAACCACTGAATAAAGATGTATAACAAAACAACCAGAATGAAATTAAGTTTTTTCCAGAAAAGGAGAACAAGTAGAAAGGGTCATAAAATAACAGAAATGAAGACAGGCAAAGAGAGCCCAATATATGTATAACTGGTGAAGATGAAAAAATAATATAACCAACAAAGTCTTCAGAAACATAATTCAAAAGAAAAATTTCCATAAATAAGATAAATCCTGAAGCAACATAGTAAAGTGGTAGAGCTGTATACCTTAGAAAACTGGCCTGGAATGGCTGACTCTGAGATCTACCCAAGTACAATCCTTAGTAGACTTTAATGACAAGGAAAAAAAAAATTCCTCAGGATTTCTAGAGCAAAGGATCAAATTTCAATTTAATAAAGAAATTTAGACTGCCATCAGACTTCACACATACACACACACAAACCCATAAACCAAAAACATACAGAACTAGACAAGAATGGAGAAGCAGAGAGACTCCAGATCCAAGGCTGCAGCTCGGCCTCATGGTGAGCGGCCCTATGGAGTTCCTGGGGGGAAAAGTAAAAGGCTCAGCCAGAGCCTGGTAGTGTCCTACATAGCTCCTAGGGCATGCTCGCCATGCAGGCGGCCGCGCTGCTGGACTCGGATCAAGGATTGAGGGCCTCCACTCAGTCCCTAGCCTCCAGGCTCAGTGGGTGTGGCCCTGAGCTCCAGCCACCACAGCCAACCGTCGCTAGACAGAGACTCTAGATCCAAGGCTGCAGGCGGCGCGTGGCATCTTTGACTCAATGTATTTTAGCACCAGCTCCTTTCAGGATCTTTCTTTCTCGTATACTTCAATGATCATTCTATTTGCATCAAACTGGAGAGGTTATGGGGAATTAGGAATTATGATGTCACCCTATAACTCACTATTAAATAATTAGATAGATACATCATACATTATTAGTATCCATAGGACAAAGCCATAAAGTGTAATAGAAGAGAGGTTGGAAAACACAGGGACATAGACAAAGAGATAAGTAAAATGCACCTGCAATGGGCAGGATTTGGGTGGGTGTGTTTGGGAATTGGGTGGTGGGAATTGGCACTGGTGGAGGGATGGATTCTGGAACACTGTATTGTAGAAACCCAATTATGAACATCCTTTTAATTCTATATCTCACATGGTATAATAAGGATTGGGGAAGATGAAGGAGAGACGGAGAGAGACAGAGAGAAAGGGAGCAAAGGAAGAAATGCCTGCTCTGGAGCTGGGAGAGGGGGAATGTGGGGACATTGGTGGTGGGAATGGGGCACTGGTGAAAGGATGGGTGCTGGAACAATATATGACTGAGACCCAATTATGAACATCTTTGTAATGTTGTTCTCATGGTGGTATAATAAAAAATTTAAAAAAAGAATGGAGAAGCGCTTTCCAAAACACATAAGGAAAGAGTACAAAGTGAAGATTTCATACCCAACCTAATTCAAGAAAACTTTATTTAACGTAGAGTTAATAGGGGCAGGGAGAGAATAATGAGCCAAAATTAATGTGGAGATCATTTTATATATTCAACTATAGAGTGAAGAATAATTATTTTAAAAGGGTGGGTAATGGTAACAAGAGACTATATGAAACTATTGATATTGTTGTGGCTAAGGCAAAAGAATGTGGTGACAAAGAAAAAAAGAACAAAATCTTTAAAATAATGGTATTAAGTTATGGAAGTAATGGTAGTGGGTAGTGTACCTGCCTTGAACATGGCCTACCCGAGTTCAATCTCTGTCATATGATCCTCTGAACCTGCCAAGAGTGATCCCTGAGTTCAGGGTCAGGAGTAAGTCTTGAGAGCCACTACGTGTAGTACAAAAACAAATAAAAATAGTATCAAAGGGGAGAAAAATAAAACCCTTAGTTCTGTTAGGGTAGTGGTGGTCAAAGAATATCATTAGAAATAAACTAGACAGACACTAAAAGTTTAAGATGAGTGAAAAATTTTATACCCCAATATAAAGGGTATAGCATAAAAGCAAACACTGAACTTAAAATAAAAGCCTTTCTGAAATACCAAAGGAAATTTTAGATAACAATGAGATGAATCTGAGACATTCAGTAAACAAAGATCAGTGATTGAATCTGAAACATTCAGTAAACACACACACAAACACAGAGAGAGAGAGAGAGAGAGAGAGAGAGAGAGAGAGAGAGAGATCTAAGCTAACATCTCAGCATTTTAATTATTTTCCTTAATGGGGAAAGAGCAAAGATATTCCCACTGAGTTAAAGAATAAGACCCAGCTGCCTTCTCATATACTCATATAACCAAATAGCTAATAACAAAAGACAAGAGAAAACCAGCAGCCAAGAACTAAAAAAAGCAGCTGCTAACTTTACTGCAGAGAACAAGAGAGTACGCATAGAAAGCCTAGAAAGTGGCCCAGAATTTCATAAAATCTTTGCTGCCAGAGCCCCTTTGCACTCTTATAAATTATTAAGGACCTCAAAGAGCTGTGGGCCTATCAATGGATAGTTATTAAGCTAAAGACTGAAACTGAGAAAAATTTAAATGTTTACTTATTATTATTTTATTTTATTTTATTATTTTTTTTTTTGCTTTTTGGGTCACACCCGGCAATGCTCAGGGGTTACTCCTGGCTCTGCACTCAGGAATTACTCCTGGCAGTGCTCAGGGGACCATATGGGATGCCGGGATCGAACCTGGGCCAGCACAGGCTGGCCACGTGCAAGGCAAACGCCCTACCCGCTGGGCTATCGCTCCGGCCCCTACTTATTAATTTTAGGTAGCTACAATCATGATAAGTCAAACAACTTTTGGAAAATAAGAAATAAAAACTTTCATTTACAATCATGAACTTATTTTACACTTTTTTCACATCTCTATTTTGAGTCTAATACAAAACAGCTGGTTTCCCATCTTCTCTACATTCAGTCTATTACGATATCACATACCATGTGGCCTCTGGAAAACTCCAGTGTATAACAAAAGAGAGAATAAAAGTTAAAAAGGCAAATTATATTTCAGTATTTCTATGAAAATTGTTTTGACCTGTCCATCCAGTAGATCTTAGGAACTCTCAAGGGTACTCAGATCACATATTGAGAGAAATTATAAGGCTGTCCACTCTAGCCACTTTTCAAAATAATTTTGGGAAGTCCTAGCCAGAGCAACTATAAAGGAAGAGAAAATAATAAAATAGGTTGGAAAAGAATTAAAACTACCATTGTTTTGTAAATAGCATGATAATATTCACTAAAAAACTACTAGAATTGATAACTTTTTTTAAAAAAGGCATAGGATACAAAATAAACATCTGTTGCATTTTGATACACAACAGAAAATTACCCTACTGTATGACTGAAACACATCATGAACAGATTGTAATTGTATACCTTATGGTGGCATAATTTTTTGTAAAAAAGAAAAAATTATCCCATTTACTACTATAGCCAAAGAAAAAACTACCTTGGAGTGAACCTAACAAAGAAAATGAAAGAACTGTACACTGAAAGCTACTATGACATTACTAATAATAATAGAAATAAAAGACACAAAGAAATGGAACAATACTCCATGTGTATGGATTTGGTTCGCCACCCCAGCAGAGCCTTGCAACAAGCCAGACAACACCCCCCCATCCCCACTCCATGAGGGCCGGCATTTTCCACATCCGGACCTCCTCTCATCAGAACTCCATCCAGCAGACGAGCCTATCACAGCCCGGATCATCGACACCCACCTGAAACACATCATGAACAGCTTTGTAATTGTATACCTTATGGTGGCATAATTTTTTGTAATAAAGAAAAAATTATCCCATTTACTACTACAGCCAAAGAAAAAACTACCTTGGAGTGAACCTAACAAAGAAAATGAAAGAACTGTACACTGAAACCTACTATGACATTACTAATAATAATAGAAATAAAAGACACAAAGAAATGGAACAATACTCCATGTGTATGGATTGGGCGAATAAACATTGTTTAAAAGTTACAATGTGTAAGAGATGGGGAGAGAGAGACAGACAGACAGAGAGAGACAGAAGAGGAAAAGTGCCTAAGTGCCTGCTATGGGGTGGAGGGAATCTGAGGATATTGGTGGTGGGAAATGGGCACTGATGGAGGGATGGGTACTGGAACATTGTATGACTGAAACCAAATCATGGACATCTTTGTAATTGTATATCTCACAGTGATAATCACTGTATCCCTGTCACTGGTCTCTCCCGTTCATCAACGATTTGCTCGCGGGCCCAAAATAACGTCTCCATATGTCCTGTCTCATGCTAGTAGAGCCCAAGGCATCTGCTTGCTCCAGGAACATAAAGAGCCTCAATCCATTCCGAATGAGCTCCTATAATTGATACTGTAATTTGGCATATATATCCCAAATACAACACAGGTAGCTTGCCAGGCTCTGCTGTCAGTAGCATACTCTTGTTAGGCATCTCTAAGTCCTTAGCAATTATCTGGAACAACCTAAGCCCGGCAGAGCGGCTAACTTGCCAACGCGCTAACCTGCACAATAGGCTGGTCTGCTGGGTGGAGGTCAGAAGAATAACGAGATAGTCCGGTGTTTTACAAATATGGAAAATGGAAGGCGCTTAAACTCACTGGAGTAGAGGGTACGCCTGAGGCTAGATGTATAAGAGGCTCTGCTGGGATGGTGGAGATAGGGCTAGAAACCCAGCAACCTCCGGGTACCTCCTATGGCGGCCTGGTGCAGCAGGGAGGGGCACTGTTGCAGGGGCTCTGCCCCATGTCTGCTAGTCTGTGTACACACAGTGATATAATAAAAATAAAAATTTAAAATATATACCAAAAAAATTAAAGTTTTTTAAAAAGTCAACTTAGTGTCTGGAGAGACATACAATGGGCGTGTGCTTATCTTGCACGAGGCAAACCTGGATCCCTGCTCTCCATATTGTCCACCAAGTCCGCCAGGAGTGAATATTGAATTTAGAGCCAGGAGTAAGTCCTGAGCTCTGCCTGATGTCCACCCCCCAAAAACAAACAAAAAAAAAAAAAAACAAAGGCGAACTTATTTTTTTAAATCTATATATTCACTGCAGCTACTATCAAAATAATTTTATTTTTGAGGCTGAAGAGATAGTACAGAGGGTAAGGCACTTGCCTTGCACACAGTCAAACTGGGTTAAATCCTTGCATACATCCCATATGGTCCCCTGAGCACTTCCAGGAGTGATTCTTGAGTGAGAGTCGGGAATAACCTCTGAGGATCACTAGGTATGTTCCCAAACAAAACAAAACAACCTTATTTTTCAGAGTAAATCATTCTGAAATTTGTATGGAACTACAAAAGATCCCAAACAAAGCAATTCCAAGAGAAAGGAAGCAAAGTGAAAAAATAGAGGTGTCAAAGTCGCTCACTTCAAACTGTATCACAAAACAATGGTATAAAAACAGTATGGCAATAATACAAAAACAGGCACAAAGATTAACATCTCATGTGGACATCTCGTATGGACATCTTGTCTATGCCAAAAGAGCCAAGTCTACACAACAGAAAAATGAAAATGTCTTCAACAAATGGTGCTAGAGAAAAAGGCACAAAGATTAACATCTCATGTGGACATCTCGTATGGACATCTTGTCTATGCCAAAAGAGCCAAGTCTACACAACAGAAAAATGAAAATGTCTTCAACAAATGGTGCTAGAGAAAAAAGGAAGGAAGGAACCCTAACTTAATCCTGAGTAGATCACTAACCCTACAAATAAAATTTAACCAAAATTATTAAAGATTTGGACTTTAGACACAAAATTATAGAAAACATGCTATACACTCCAGGATCCCAATAGTAGAGATGTATCTGAAGTCTCAACTCTGTTGGCAAGGGAAGCAAAAGCAAGAATAAACATATAGGACTCTCCCTAATGAAATGTTCTATACAGTTATCACTTGTATCACTTGTAGCACTTGTCTTCCAATTTATCATCGATTTGCTCGAGCGGACACCAGTAACAGCTCCATATATCCTATCACATGCTAGTGTAGCCCAATGGCAACTGCTCACTCCAGGAACATGAAGAGCCTCAAACCATTCCTTCAGGTCATGGGAATGAGGTCTATAATTGTTACTGGTTTTTGGCATATCAAATATGACACAGGTAGCTTGCCAGGATCTGCCATGCAGGTGAGATACTCTTGTAGTAGCCTCTCATCTCGTGTATGTATTGATGAACCACACGGCAGCTTTGTGGTTTGTTTTGAAACAGGAAAAGATCAGCTTTTCTGCTGGGTGGAGCTCTGATGAACTGTGGAGTTCAGAGGTTGAAAATGGCGGCCCTCGTGGTGTGGGGGTTTCTCTGGCTTTTTGCAAGGCTCTGCTGGGATGGCGGGCCAGGGCTAGAACCTGCCTTCCCTCCCAGGCGCCTCGTGACCAGCTGAGGACAGGGTGAGCCGGTAGCAGCTCTACCCCATGTCTCTGGCCCACCATCCCAGCAGAGCCTCTCAAGAGGCCAGAGGAACCCCCACACCTTGAGGGGCCGCCATTTTCAACCTCTGGACTCCACAGCTTGTCAGAGCTCCACCCAGCAGAAGAGCTGATCACAGCCCTGCTCGTCAGAGTCCCACCCTACAGCTGTCTATTTCAAACCCAGGTATACCTGATACAATTATCACAAGAACCAAAAAGGAATTTGAACAACTGGGAGAAGTTATTTGCACACCATACCTCTGACAAGGAATTGATACTTAAGACACACTAAGGATTCACACAATTCCTCAACAACAACAAAACAACCGTAAATGGGGTGGGGGGACGCTCAAAACAACCCAAAAAAAGGGCAAACACTCATCCAGAGATGACACACAGATGGCCCACATAGCCAAGAAAAAGCTTCAAAAATTATTAATGAGGTAAATGCAATAAAACCACAATGAGATATCACCTTACCTATGAGAGTGGTTTATATATATAGATAGAGATAGAGATAGAGATATATAGATATAGATATATAGATATAGATATAGATATTTTTAAAAAAGATCACACAAAAAAAGGTGTTGTCAAGAATGTTGAGAAAAGGGACACTGGTGTACTATTGGTGGGAATGCAAATGTCTATAAATAGCCTTTAGGGAAACCAGTCTGTGTATTCCTTTTAAAAATTAAAACAGGGCCATACCATCTCACCCCACAGAGACTGGCACACATCCAAAACAGCAAGAAAAACCGGTGCTGGCGTGGATGTGGGGAAAAAGGGACTCTCATCCACTGCTGGTGGGATTGCCGGCTGGTCCAGCCCTTTTGGAAAACAATATGGGCATTCCTCCGAAAGCTAGATATTGAGCTCCCATTTGATCCAGCAATAGCACTCCTGGGAATATACCCTAGAGACCGAAAAACACATAGCAGAAACACTATCTGTACTTCTTTATTCATCTCTGCGCTATTCACTATAGCTAGAATCTGGAAACAACCTAAATGCCCGATAACAGAGGACTGGCTAAAGAAACTGTGGTTCATCTACACTATGGAATACTATGCGGCTGTCAGAAAAGATGAAATTATGAAATTTACCTGCAAATGGATGGACATGGAGTCTATCATGCTGAGTGAAATTAGTCAGAAGGAAAAGGACAGATATAGAATGACTGCATTCATTAATAGGATATAAATAGATAGCAGTGTTTTACTAAATATGGGGAAATGGTAATGGCAGATTAAAACTCACCACTGAATATACACAAAGAGACTTAAGTGATAAACTCTAAATATCTGCAGGGCTAGCCACAATGTGTAAAATAAGAGGGAGAGAGATGCAGAGACAGAGAGAGAGATAGAGAGAGAAAGAGAGGAAACTGGGGTACCTGCTATTAAGGTGGCCTGGGGGTGGGATGGGGAGGGGTACATTGGTGGTGGAAATGGGGCACTGGTGGAGGGATGGGTGCTGGAATACTGTATTACCAAGAACCAATTATGAACACCTTTGTAATTGTATGTTTCACGGTGGTATAATAAAAAAATTAAAAAAAAATAAAATTAAATTAAAACAGGGCCAAGGGATGACTGAGTGCAATTAAGTGCCCACCTTGCCAGGGTGAGGCTGCAAACTCAGTCCCTGGCACTGTCCACATGCCCTGAGAGGAGTCCCTGGAGGCTCTATTTCTGACCCTTCACACCACAGCAGAGAACATGATGTCCGGACTACCTGAGCCAGATGACCTCATGTACCACAACTGAAGAGAGACACCCTGATGAGCACATGGTGAGCACTGCAGCGACCAACCCGGAAGTGTCCCACCGGAATGTGGTAGGCACCACATTAGGATATTAGGCCCAGAATCATATAAGACATAGGTTATACACCACAACTAAAGGAGTTTGACCCAGTGAGCACGTGTGCATCACCACAGCTCAAAGTACACAGCACTCCACTGAGCAGCACAGCCAAGCATGCAACCACTGCAACCAGATATATGAGCCTCCAGAAAGCACCGTAACAAAGCATATGTGTTATCCTAGTCATGGCAACAACAACAAAGGGAAAGGAATGACAAACAGTTTCTTTAATAAGAACTAGAAATACTGGGGGTCGGGGTGATAATAAAGCAGATACGGTGCTTGCCTTGCATGTGGTTTACCTGGGTTTGCTCCCGGGCACTCCATCACACTCCTCAAATCCACTAAGAGTCATCCCTCAACACAGAGCTAGTGGTAAGCCCTGAGCACAGTCAGGTATGTCCCTGAAACAAACGAAAACAAACAGAAAAAAGAGAGAGCGAAATGCCAGAAATACCATTGAATAAAAAAAAAATACTAGCAATACCAGTCCCTACAATACCAATACCAGGCATTTATTCACAGGAATAAAAAAAGAAACCACTAATTCAAAAATACATCTGCAACCTATGCTCACAGAAGCATTGTTCACAGTAAACTAAACATGGAAACATGGAATCAACTTAAACGCCCATTGACCGATGACTAAATCAAGAAACTATGGTATGTATACTCAACAGACCTACTCTGACATTAAAAAGATAAAATTGTACCATTTGGGACAAAAATAAATGGAACTTGAAATGATGTTAAGTGAAATAAGGAAGTGAGATACAATCACTGACTGGATGGTCTCACTCATACAGGGTGTATGAATGACTATATCAAACTGGCAAATAATGAAACCAACATCAACGCACAAACCCTGGTGATTACTGGAGAGAGAAAGTGAGTAGGAGAAGTGGGGAGAGGGGTCAGTTGGTGTGAGGACAGCACTGGAACCTGGGTGGTGGGGATGGGTGAACCCCATGAACACAGAGCTTTAAAGTGATACTCCTGAAATCCCCTTGTATTGAAAACAGTGATTAACTCATTTAAAGGGGGGATTTTAATTTTGGGGAGAATGACATCGTTTTACATTATTGCACATCTCTTTATTGCTGAGTTTAATAGAAAACAGCTGGCTTTCCATATCTGCTCTGCACTCAATATGTTATGATATCACACATCATGTAGCCTCTGGAAAACCCTGCAGCACACTCAAGAGAGAATGAAAGTTAAAAGGGCAAATTATGTTTTAGTATTACTATGAAAATTGTTTTGACCTTGTGAATCCAACAGATCTCAGGAACCCCAAGGGTACTTAGGCCACATATTGAGAGTCACTGAACTCAAACAATAAAATAATTCAGCAATGTGGGAGGATATAAAAATTAACAGTATAAGTCAAAAGACTTCACAGGCACAAATAATAACCAATTACAAGATGTAACTAAAGAGAAACCCCCCATTTACAATAGCAGAAGAAGAGAGAAATCCTAACAAAAAATGTTGAACACTGAGACAGAGAAAACTATAAAACATGCCTAAAAATCATATAAGTAAAAAGAATGAACAGGAGCACCAGACCTTGTCTACAATCATGAAGTTACATTACTACAGTGTCCATTTTCCCAATTAACTTATAAACTGAATCTAAGCCCAATGGAAAGTCTAAACATTTTTTTCTGGAGTCAGACAAATTGATATTAAAGTTAATGTGGCAAAATTAACATGCAAGAAAAGTAGAAAAAACTGTGATATTTTAAAATATTAAAAATGTCTATAATTTGAACAGTGCCATAAATGGCACCTAAAGAGACAGACCAATGGAACAGACTGCACAATCTAGAAATCAACTCTGTTTTATGTGACAATCTGGTGTGTGTAAAGAGTAGCATTGTGAGTCAATCAGGCAAAAGTGGATTTCTAGTAAAGGGTAACTGGTACACTAGCTAAACGTTTGGGGAAAAATAAACTAGATCCATTCCTCACATCATATGCAATAATAAATTCCAAATTAAATAGATATCTAAATGTTGGGACTAAATTATGCTAGTTTTACATAAAAATGTGAATTAATTTTTTCTAATTATGGATCAAAATCCATAGGGAATCAAAGGCAAATGGGATCATTGTGACCACAAAAAAGTAAGTGTTTGAGTTTTGTTTGGCCCCACACACAACAAAAAAGAAACAATATCCAAGAGAAATATTCACAGCCTATATCACAGAAACCCTAACAAAAAGACCTCTCAAAATTCTATGGAAGGGTGGGCAAGGACAGCATGCAACATACCAAAAAGATGTAAAATCGCTTCTGAAAATGAACATAAAATTAGAATTAAGACTTCACTGAGATATTGTCACCCATCAGATTGGCCAAGACACCCCTGACAAACCATGAGGAGTTGCTGGTAAGAATATGTATGTATCATACCTGCTGAGAGGCGGACTTGGCAAGACTGCCAAGACCACAGGGGGTTTATGTGGACCCAGGCACCCTACTTTATAGAGGTACTACAGACAGACTGCCAGAAGGAGAAACATACACACGAAGTTCCTCCATTGTGGTGCAGTACTGAACCATAGAAATTCCAGACATAGGAGACCGGCTGAAAGACACGCTCAAGAAGTTATGTTTCTTTAAAAGGAAATGAGAACAACAGCTACAAACTAATAGGGATTGATTCCTAACAATATTGTTGGGTGAAAAGCAGCAAAATTCCAGTATGCTACATTTTGTGTGAAAAAGAAAAAAAGATAACATCTGTGCTTGCTTACTCTTTGAAAGAAATACAGTAAGAAAAATTCTATAAGCAATGGAGGGAGAGGAATTGGTTTTCTGTAAGAAACAAGGAGGAGCTGGAGGAAAGGATGTGGACAGCAGTGACGATTCTCCAAGTATTATTTCATACAGACTTTGGAAAGCATATCAACATTCTGCATAATAAAAAAAAATCAAATGAATTCCACTGGGATCAGGAGAGTAAGAAACAAAAATGGGGAGCAAACAGAAGCAACTGAACGAAGCCGTCTCCCGAGCAAACATCTCACAAACACAACTGAGAAAGATGCCGAGGACAGAAAGAAAACTAGCAAGTAGCTTTTGAGCCAGGGGTGCAACCACATGCCCTTAGCGCAGAGGAACACAAGGAGGCATGCGGATCATGCACCTTCCTCAGATCTGTCTTCCATGGTCACAGGGCTGCTGCTGTTTGGAAAAGAATTTCTGTATATTGCAGGATTGATGACGTGAGTACGGGGGTGGTGTCGTGAGCCAGGGTTTTCACTGCAGAAGGGACGTGAGGGGGAGCAATGGGGAACCCATGCAGATAGACAAATTGAGGAAATCAGCATGAAATCATGAAGGCAGATCTATATGTGCAATTTATTTTCACTTAGGAGATTTAGTTTCTTTTCAAACATTTACTTAGAAAGTTTACAATACTATTAATAATGGTTTGCCATGGACATTCTATGGAAAGCAAAACAGAGAATTCTCAAAAAATAAGAACTCCCATATATGTATAATTTTTCTTTTTTTATCTTTTTGGGTCACACCCGGCGATGCTCAGGGGTTACTCCTGGCTCTGCACTCAGGAATCACTCCTGGCGGTGCTTGGGGGACCATATGGGATGCCGGGGATCGAACCCCGGCTGGCATGGGCCGGCCGCGTGCAAGGCAAGAGTCCTACCCGCTGGACTATCGTTCCGGCCCCATAATTTTTAAATGTATGTATATACATTGATATATTTCAAAGCTTACATATGTGTGTATAGATAAGAAGACAAAGCCCAGGTTTTATTTTATTTCATTGAGTCACTGTGCCATATAGTTAGATGATCAGTTTCAGTCACACAATGTTCCAACACCCTTCCCTCCACCAGTACATATTTCCCACCACCAATGTACCCCTTTACCCTCCTGCTACCCCCACCACCCATGCCCCAGCCTGTCTCTATGGTAGAGTCTAGATTTTAAAGGTACAGTAGCACTCGTGAACCATCGGCTGAACCTAGTTCTTAGATCTTGGATCTTTAAATATTATTCTCCACTTTATAAAAAAAAAATTCCTCAGTGATCCCAAGATGTGGTCAGGGAAGCACAATGTTAGCCTGAAACATCATGCTGGTCGAGAAATTAAGTAAGTATACCAGATGTTTACTTAAAATAAAGATGGCGGCAACATGCAGAAAGGTCAGAAGAGGGCTGGAGTGATAGTTATAGGGAGTAGGATGATTGTTTTGCATGCACCAACCTGAGTTTGATCCCCAGCACTCCATATGGTCCCCCTGGCCCTACCAGGAGTGATACCTGAGCACAGAACCAGGAGTAAGCCCTGAGCACTTCTGTGTGCTCAGCTTTTTAAGCCACAGGAACTAAGTCGTGGTGTGTGTGTGTGTGGGGGGGTCTCATTGACTATACTGAGGGCAATTTGAGCAGCAAAATAAATTACAGAAATACCATGAATGAAAGAGGTATCTATGAGGCCACACTGACAAAGCAGCAGCAGAAGTGAAAGTATAATATAGGAGGAGAACAGAAATGGGAAAGGAAGAAGGTAGAGCTGGTTATTAAAAGATAATGCCAGGGCCAGAGCGATAGCCCAGCGGGTAGGGCATTTGCCTTGCACGTGGCCAGCCTGTGCCGGTCCGGGTTCAATACCTGGCATCCCATATGGTTCCCTGAGCATCGCCAGGAGTAACTCCTGAGTGCAGAGCCAGGAGAAATCCCTGAGCATTGCCGGGTGTGACCCAAAAAAGCAAAAAAAAAAAAAAATGACAAAAAAATAAATGGAGACCAGTTAGTGAGCCTGGAAAGTCTCCACTTTGTGACTGTAACTTCAAGAGGAAGTAACTTCAAGAGGAAGGCTGTGAATCTGGCTGAGAAGCTGGCTATTTGCATATCAGAATGTCTGCCCAAAGACTGCTTGTTAGGTGCTGCTGGGGGGTGGGAGGTGTGAAGCCGGTTGGGTGTGTTAGAGGGGCAAGGAACCAGACCACATCTTGACCCAGAAAACAAAGTTAACATGAGCAACAAGGGGCAGGCAGATGACATGCAATTCCAGGGGGGCATCCAGGGTGAAGGCAACACAATGGAGGTAGGAGTTCTACTCCGAAGTGAACAGTGAGAAAACATCTGAGCAGCGCAATGGGGGGAACATCCCATGTTCTGATCTGTTCCTGGCCCAAGCATGAGTGTGGTGAACAGTTATAAGGTTGGAGAGCTGCTCCAGATTAGAACATTCAAAGCACCCTGGCCACTGAATGCAGCGCGTGGCCATGGACTGGAATGGTTTAGCATGCAGACGGCAGAGCTAGGTGACATATGCAAGGTGAATGCTAACACTCAAGGGAAAAAGCTTCCAGTTCTGAAGGGACCTTTGAAAAGGCAAGTTTTCAGCTCCCCACCCCAAATGGGGGTGCCTCCACTGGAGAATAAGCAGGTAGTCCCAGAAGGGTGGTCCCAGATTCAGCAACTCCCTCTGTCCAGCAAGGATGCATGAGCAGACATGAACAAGCACACACCTGTGCCATCGCCCACAGAAATCCTGACTGCGATGGGGGCTTGGAAGCAAGGGTGTGGCCTTTGGACTCTCAGTCAGAATGGACCTAGTCCAGAAGCCAAATTTCCCCAGTATTCTCCAGCTGTATACCTGGCTACAACCCCTGGTCCTGGTGAGCCCTTGGGAGGATCCCCAATCCCGGTGAGACAACAGGACGTGTCAGCAATCACGTCCAGTGACTCACCCAACATTAAAAACTAGGGGAGAAGGGAAAGGAAGTGAGTGATCATTCATGTTTAGATGCATTTGTCTTCCTGGAGATTTATTCTGGATTATGCCTCTGAAAGCAACTCAGATACTGACAATGGCTTTTGTGCAGAAAACAAAAGGAAGTTGCAAGGGTGCTTTGATTCTGTGTTCTGAGAGGTTTACTGGCCTGGATTATACGTGGCTTTGGTTCACCCATGGCTCCATCAGAGGGTACTGGCAGAAGACTTAACAGACCAAGCATGGAGTTTGCATTTTCCGTGTCTTCAAGTTCCTTCAAGCAGTGCTGGACTTGCACAATGTTCTCTCCCGCAGCCAGGAGGAAGGCACGTGAGTCCACCGCCGTGCGGGAGAAGGAAACACGGAAACGCAGGGAGGAGGCGGCTGCCAGTGATGGAAGCTTTGTCAACAGTATTTGCCCCATGCTCCTGGGTCTCATCTGAGGTCAAGATGCAATTCGGGTTCAAGCTAATAACAGGGCCTTTGATGGCAGAGGTCTGCTTACTGGCGTCAAAGCGGCCGCTTGGCTGCTTCTGCTGAGATCACACAGAGAAGAAAAGCAGGGCTGAATTTTATCTCTTGGATGAGGGTGACCCAGAGCCTGGCCTCTCACAGGGATTAAGTGTCTCACAGCAATGACAATGGCCAGAGCAAACGTTGTCTAAGTGAGAGCTTGACAAGCAGCAACTCAACTGATTGTATGCAAGCCTGTTCTGTCTTTCCCTCTACAGATAAACACTAGAATGAACTTCCCAAACTGATCATCACAGAGGTTTCCAGGGTTTCAAACCCTCCTCCTCCAAAAAAAAAAAAAGCCAACTTGGCCCCCAATTCAGATTCAGAGGGTCTCTCCTGCCTCTTTGCTCCTCTACTTTGAGAGCCAGGAAAGTGTCTGTGTCCTGGTGAATAGCTCAGTCTCCAGCCAAGTGTCCCTGCTTGAAGGACATCCCTCACTGCATTTTCTTTTCTCTAACCTCAAGAACATGTTTGCTCAGGAGAAGAAAAGTTAAAGCGAATGGACTGGCATTAGCTGGGAAGGAAGATGGAAAGCCTCAGGAGCTAGTCCTCTCAGATCCAGCCAGAATTATTCCCAAGGCAGCTGTAGGAAAGGTGCAGGAAGCCCACCTGTATTTTTGAGCTCCGTGGGTGAGAGGGGTTCACGCCAGAGGACTGCTGCCGATAAAGCCTCCTTTACCAGACAAAACTGGGTGGGGAGAGGCTCATCATTCCAGATGTGTGAAACCCAGATAACATCCCCAGCTCAGAATCCATCTTCTCCTCCTGAGAGCCCATGGGGTTAGAGGAACAGCATGGAGTTAATATCTGCAGGTTGTGCCTGAAATCTGTATTCTTTGCAGCTCGCCGAGCATAGTGGGAAGAATGGCAAGGTGGCTGCCGTAGGCTCCCAACTTTTAGAAGGCTAATGAGGAGCACTCAGTTCTCCCAAGGCTGCTTGCTGGACGGTTTTCTTTAAGAACAGTTGGTGGTCACAGCCCAAGTCTGTCTGTCTGTCAGAATTCCTCTGTAGAGCACATGAACAGAGGGCTAGGCAAGCAGCTGGCTCATGGTACACAGGTGGGAGCCAGTGGGACAAGGTGTGTTTGAAGTTTATCTTACCCTCGGGCCCCCAGACCTGGGTGCTGGGCAATGATTGTGGTAAGACATATTGAGCCAGTCCCATCTTTCAGTCAGAGCAGCCGAAAATGAAAGGGAGGTGAGGGAAGGGAGTCTGCTCGGGGTAGATAAGCAGCTGATCAGGGGGTTGGGAGGGCTGCTTCTGCTCTTCACGGAGTCTGGGCATTTACTGACTTCTTCCACATTCCTTCTTCTCCAGAAAAACATGAGTCACGTGAAGGGAGGCATCCTCTCCCTTTGCAACGGGCCAGGCTAAGAAATTGCAGTTACCCAAAGTCTTGATACAGCACAGCGAGATTTCTGACCACAGGGAACTTCTCTGTACAGAGCAGCTGCAATGCCAACAGCACCCAGAGGCACAGGCCCAAGATTTCCTCCATGTGAAAGTCTGAGGTGAGCTGGGAAAGACAGAACTCAATCGCTGCTCCGTCCCAGCCCCACTCCATCCGGGGCACATCCCAGGAGTCCCCTGACTTATATGGGGGTGGGGAGTTGGCTGTGTTCTCGGCAACCCTTTGGCCTGATACTAGAGACCCCGCACATGATTTCAGAGAGCAGGCGGGAAGAACACACCTTCCAGAGTCTAAGGACAAGCACCTAAAAACTGGGGCCCCCCAGTCTTCACTGCCAGTGTCAGCACCTCCCTTTATACTGGAGTGAACAGAAATCAGGATTAGACCTAAGACAGCCAGGTGTAAACAGCCCAACCTGAGCTGGCAACACTTAGGTGGTCCATGGGCCAGTCACACTGCTAAGTAGTGTCCAACACAGAGGCTGTGCTTAATGCCTATGCTCACTCTGGCGGGTGGAGTCTGGCGTGACACAGCCTTTGTATATGAAACTCCCAGGGAATGAAGCAACACGCCTCTCTGCCTGGGCCAAGGCTGCTCTGTGGACCACACACCACAGCTATGACTCTTAGCCCCCTCAAGTAGGGCCAAGGAGGTAGAGGAACAGGAAAAGCCATGGCCCCAGACCCTCTCCCCAAAATAAGAATAAGAGCCCGCCACCTCCCCCCCCCCCTCACCACCACCTCAAATCCTGCCCCTGAAGTTCCTGAATGATGGCGGCATTTTCAAAGCCAAGGTCACTCATTCCTGGCCCTGGCCTCGTTCAAGACCTGGAAAGAGATTTTGTGGGACCCCGAGATGGTTTATAAGTGTGGTCACTGCATGGCTTTGTGCCAAAATGCCCCAAATAGCCTCCCAAAGTAAAGCCACACTTTGCTAGACACTGCTCTAGTGAGCACTTGGATGAATGGAGCCAAATGTTTCAGGTGGGCTTCCAAAATGGGAGCCCCCTCAGACTCGAATGCCAGGGTGGTTCACTGTGAGTGAACGCCTCCCTGACTTCCATCTGATTCATTCCTAAGCGCCTGCCCTTACTTCTGGCCTTCCATGCCCTGGGAGTCTACCTATGAGGAAAAGAAAGGGCAGTGTTGGGCCGGAGACTAGCACAGAGGCGAAGGAACTTACCTGGCCTACAACCAACCCAGGAAGATCCCCAGGAATGCAGATAGTTCCTGAAACACTGCCAGCACTGATCCCTGACAACAGGGCCAGAAATGATCCCTGAGCACAGCTGGGTATAGCCCAAACCCCCTGAAAAAGGAGGGAAGTCTTGGGACCACTACCCCAAGAAAGCTACGTGGACAGGCTAGCTGTGCTCTGTTTGCGCCACTGTCTCCTGGTTCCCATTCCCACCATGGCTCTTACAGTACCCCCAATCTTTCCCCAGGTGAGGGGGATATCTTCTGTCCCCAGATACCACTGACCCTCTGGGCCTAGGCTGTCTGAAAGGCTGCCCAAGTCAGAAGGCCCTGGCCACCACATTCCTAGCTATGCTGTCTCATTGAGGGAGGGGTATCCAGTCCATGGGGGACCCAGGTAATGCGAGTGAGATAGGCACCCAGAGGTGAATTCTGATCAACCTGCCTGTGGTCAGATCTGCTGGCCCTTAATCCTAGACTGGGTGATGGAAGGCCAGTGCACTAGCGTGGTCTCTCAGGGCGTTACACCGCCGGTGGCCAACAGGTGGCAGGAGAGATTTGAGGAGCCCGCACCTGAGGGCCAGGCCGTTTGAAAGGCGCAAAGACCCAGGTCTCTAAGGCTCTGGAGGAAAGAGCCACCCGGGAAGGAAGAGCCTGGGAGAAGGCGCAGGAGCCGCTGGGAGCCGGCTCTGTCCTCTGTCCCACTAGGAGAAGTGCACAGCCGCCAGCCTGCAGCTCCCGCCGTTGGGGGCACATATTCCTTTGTGTGGACCCGAGCCCTTTGAGTCTCCGTCTTAGAGTGCAAGTTCCTCCAGGAGCCCCGCACCCTGGGCAGGCCAGGGGCAGTGCAAGCCGGTTCGTCCAGCGCACAGACGAGTTTTGAGTTACTTTAGCAGGAGCTGGGAGCGGGAAGTGCAGGGGAGACGGACTCCACAGGGTTATGAGGTCGTGTCTGTCATCAGCGCCCCTTCGGATTTTCTTGCTACCCACAGTAATGATAAAAATCACCCTCCCCCCAACCCCCTGTTCCCCGCCTCCCCTTCAACTGGCATAGAATCCCGGGGGGTCTCTTTATGACGAACATTGTCTCTCACCAAAATTCCAAAGCTGACAGAGGCAGCAGCCTCGGCACTTGGTTTTCTCTGGCCTCACAGCATTACAGACAGTGAAAGGAATCCATCAGGTTTAATTGGTTCTGCTCTGGTCCTAACAGAGAGCTGGGGAAGGCCCCCTTACATTTCACAATGTGAAATTTCAGAGCCCTGAACTAGTGCTGTGAAACTAATGTAGTGTAACACCAAGGGCCCTCTCTGCCAGTAGGAAATCATTTTTTTGCAGAACTTCTAAAAACCAAACCAAACCAAACAAATAAATCAAATGATTTTACAATGTGGAAAAGCCATGAGTGTGCTGAGCTGAAGCAATATTCCGGGCAGGGAGACGGTTTCAGGGGCAGCTGGAAGCCTCTTAGCCACCCAACACCAGCAGCTTTGCTGGGGCTCCGGGTGCCTGCAGCTCAGGGCCTCCAACCCTGCTGAAGGGGGAAAAAAAAAAATCCTGGGCCACAAATTCAGAATGACAGTTTTAACAAATACGATTTCAGCTTTTATATTTGGATTTAGGAAGGGGATGATGGCCTTACCCCCGGAATCGCTATTAAATAATAAGCTTATAACATATTTGCTGACGGCAATATAGACCTTGCTTCAAATTAACTTTCAAGTGTGCTGCTGATCCAACTTGTACTCAGAAGGAAAACAAAGCTAGCGACTGGATAGATTTAGTCCAGGAGCAAATGAGCAGAAACGCACACAAATCTGATGGCGTTTTTGCTACCTGAACGGCCAAAAGAGTCTTTAAAATTCAAGATGGTTCTTTAAAGGTTTACAAGAAAACGTTTCCCCCCCTAAATTAACTGGAAAAAAAATTTTAACATTTAGAGCAGGTTTGGGCTCTGACCTTTCAGTATCGCAGAAGACATTTTTAATGCATCAACTTTATTATGAGATTGCATTATTTGTTAATGAAATAGAATTGGTTGCATCTGTAAGTTTACAAGTTTTTAATATCGACCAGTCATTTGACCAATGTAAAGAGCAAATAAATATGCCCCCGTGTCATTATTTTAATTTCTAGAAACAAGCACTCCTTTATTATCTTGTGACCTACTCAAATGAGAATCATTGTTAGAGCTGCAGGTTTTTATACCTGCTAGACTGTTTAGAGGCAAGAACGCCATATTTCTCTGGAAAGAACATTTTTGTTGAGCTTAAATCCAGTCTTACCTGCCTACCTTATATTACTTGGGGTTGGGTAATCTATCGCTTTGGAAAAGAAAAAACTGGCGACCATAAAAGAGGGGAAACGAGTAACAAGGTCTCCTTCAGTTGCGGCAAGCAGAAAGTTACTATTATCGTCAGGCTGGAAAACATTCATTTTGGAAAACGCAAACAAATGAAGGGACAAACGGAGGCGGATTAAGTAAAGGCTGAAATAATACGGCTAGCTCTCTGTCGTCCGTGTCGGCCTTCCAGGGGAAGTTCACGCAAAACTGGGTTCACCTTTACTGAAGAAATTAAGGTGATCTGACTCCACGCTGAGGATACAGGTCTACAAATCACTTATTACGCTTGCACTCATCCAACAGAAGGAAAGCCTCTTTGGGGAATTGCATCCGTGAACCTCCGTGGTGCTAAGAGCAGGGCCACAAAAGAGAAGCCTTCGCTGCTGTTTCTAAATGATCCCAGCTAATACCCGGCTGATTTTCCTGTCGTTCTCTGCTTTGCATCGGAAGCATGTGATCGTCCCTCCAGATGCCCATTATTAATTGCTCTCTCTTTGATGTTTGAACGTGGACAGAATCTACAAAGGCATTAATGTAAGAAAATAAAACCTCCTGAGAAATCCCCAAGTCACTAAGCAGTGCCTGCAGCGTGTTCCTTCGTCATTTGCTCACCTTCAGTGAAAATACTCCCAAACCTCAGACATTTTGCCAAGCAGTTCCATTTAAAAGAAAAGAAAAGGAAAGAAAGAAAGAAAGAAAGAAAGAAAGAAAGAAAGAAAGAAAGAAAGAAAGAAAGAAAGAAAGAAAGAAAGAAAGAAAGAAAGAAAGAAAGAAAGAAAGAAAGAAAGAAAGAAAGAAAGAAAGAAAGAAAGAAAGAAAGAAAGAAAGAAAGAAAGAAAGGAAGAAAGAGAAGAAAGAAAAGACAGAATGAATGGATTTCAAAAAAACTGTCTAAGACTTCTGCTTTGTTGGGGGAAAAATCAGGGGTACATTTTCTCCTTCAAGAAGTACCTATACAATTAAAAGCAACAAATTTCTAAAATGCTTATGGTTCAGGAATTTGTATGAAAAAAAACTATAAAAAGAAAAAAGATGGGGGCGTACATTGGATAAGAAAACAAAAGGTTAAAGAGTTCCATTGGCCGAGTAAAAAAAGGCCACCTCCATACAAATGCCTACACTTCACCGATGTTTATTTTCTCCCAAGAGACAACTTTATTTTTTAAAGACTTATCATGAGGGAAATCGCTGACTATAGGTGAACTGTTTTTCTCAGGCGGAACTCAAATAAAGATATTGTTATAACATGGTTTCTTGTGTGCAATTTCAAAACAAATAGACTTTTGTTTTTACAAACCATTTATTTGGGGGGATTTATTTGAAGAAAAATTTTCCTTTGCAAAGAAAAAATTTGTAAAAAGCTACATGTGCAGATCACTTGACCCGCTGCCTATCATAACATCTTTACACATCTCAAGGATTTAACAGAGTGAAAGGGAGAGAGTAAAGAGGGTTGGGAGGGCAGCCCAGCACGGCTTGCATGGATGGTTGCTCTCCTATGCCAAGCTCAGGAATACATCCATCCCAGAAATATTTGTTTATCGTGAAAAAATATTTCAGTCACCAAATATTGAATTCTTTCGCATTTTTGGGCAAGGTCTCTTTGCCATCTGGAATTAGGCACGCTAGCAATGCTTGTATTTTCAAAGATTAGATATTCTCTCATTCTAAAATGCTCTCAAGCACAGACCTGAACACTCTCTTTTCCGAGAAAAAAAAAATAGAGGGAGACAACTGAAACTGAGAATTTTTTTAAAGAAAAGGAAATTCCCTTCCAGAGAATGTAGCTGAAAAGAAATGGTCTCAACTGAACTGCCTTTCTCAGAATCAAATTAAAGAACCTCTGAGTGATCTACAAAAACCCAACTGGGTATTTGCTGTCTGAAATGATGCACAATTAAAAGTGAAGTAAATATTTAAAATGATCTTCCGGCTCAAAAGAAAAATTAAAAATTTAGATATTTACAGGCCAGAATCTTAGAATCCTGATTCTTCTACTCTTAGACATTGCAGGGGAACAAAATAAAAGTGGAGATGTAGTTTCTCGATGTTTAAAGATTCCCTCTGCAAATAATATCATGACGGCAGTGCGTAGAAGTGTAGCCAACATAACAAAGTACTCGCTAAATGTAAACCCTCTCAGGGTTCCCAGTAAATCTAAATAGGTACAAAATCAAAATTGAAACAAGAACAAGGTCTAGTGTAAGTCCTTTCAAAATACTAATTTAATAACTCTCCAAGAAATAGTGTTTTAGGAAAGGCAACCCAGATGTCAGCATATAAAATCAAGCTATAAAATGCCCTTCAAATATATTTCAATCATTTTTAAATATTTACATTTAATAAGGACAAGTTTTTATGGCAAGAGAGAGGTAATTACACTTATCATTCACAGAAAAATGTAGTTCTAATGGCTTGTTATATTGATTTGAAAAGGTGAAATAGTAACCTAAAATATGCCATTGTTGTGATTGTTTTTTTTTTCTTTTTCTTGTTTTTCCTTCTGTTCAACAACTTGTTGCTTTTTCAGAAATAAACTATGACAAGCTCTCTTTAGCACTGTTTGGGCTGGACAGGGGAGAAGCTATTGTGAAAAATATTCCTCTTGGGCCTTCTCCCTTCTTTGCTCAAAGTCCCCAGTCATGCTGAACTGAAAAGCTCCAGTATTTGTGCTTTGGGGGATAATTAGAAGAATCTTATCGGACTTTTATAGCCCTTCCTAATGAGGCTATTTATTTGGCAAACATTAGCCAGCCGAAGGATTAGTAACACGTTGATATGGGTCTGACTGGAGCTGCTACCCTCTTGCCTGCTATCCACAAAACCTATCTTATCAGCTGAGCAGGCTCGGCTTCTGAAAACTCACCAGGGGTCAGCCTTCCTCAGTCAGAAGTGCTGAGACCAGGGCCATGGCAACATTCAGGTTTGGCCACTTCCGAGGCCAGCCACCCGATGCAATTGAAGGTGATGGGTTGCTGGGAAGACAGGGAGTGGCCTGAGAATAAGCTGGGTGGGTCTTGGGGAAAATATACTGATATTCACCTCTGGGAAGGAACCCAGGTCTTAGGTCCCAGGGGCCATCCTGAAGGGAGAGGGAGAGGGAGAGGGAGAGAGGGAGAGAGGGAGGGGAGGGAGAGAGAGAGAGAGAGAGAGAGAGAGAGAGAGAGAGAGAGCCTCCCTCTTTGTCTCTCTATCTCTCTCCCCTCACCCACCCCCTTTCTTTGCACCAGCCAGGTACACAAACAGGAGAAGGGGGAAACTGGTTACCTGTCCTGACATACTTCTCCATACTCGCAGGCTCTGACCGAATCTCGGGAGAGAGTATTAACAGGATGAAAAAGTGATTTCTAAAGTAATCTAAGATGAATTCATACATAAAATACTCTCACCGCTGGCAAGAGGGCAAAGGGCTTTACATGTCTGGACGGGGAAGTCCTGACACATTCTAGAACTAAGAAGGGCAGACTAAGGAAATAAATAAAGCGCTCGGGCCAGCTTTTCCAAATCTGCCAGCGTGGGATTCCCAGTCCAAGGCCTCTGACTTCATTTTGGGCAACCAGGCTGGAGGGGACAGCCGCGAGGCCATATGACAGAGTTAGGTTCGCGAATGACCTAAGGTAGATAAATATTTGTCAAACACTTGCAGAGTTAATGAGCTACACAAGCGCCCAGGCTCCAGAAAAGGCCGCCTCCATTCCCCACTTAGGAAATGCTTCAGGGGAGCTCACGCTTGAGGTTCAAGTCAAAATGTGGCCTAAAGAGGCAGACCCCTGACAGACCATGGCCAGGCTCTGGGTGGCAGATGATTCCAGAAAGAACACTCTAGCCTGGGCTTGCCCCAGAGTGAGGAATTTTTTCTCTTTTTCTTTGTGGGGAGGAGGGTTGGGGCCACACCTGTTGGTGCTCGGGGGTCAGTCCTGGCAGTGTTTAGGGAACAACATGATACTGGGGAGCCAAACCAGGCCTCAAACATGGTCCCAGCCCTCTGCACGTCTCACCGGCCCAGGAGAGAAACTTCCATTTCTTAATTTTTTATTATTATTGATTTAGGGGCCACACCCAGCAGTACTCAGAGATCATTCCTGGGGAAGCTTGAGGTACCTATCATATATGATGCTGGAGACCAAAACTGGGCTGGCCACACGCAAGACAAGTACCCTACCCACTCATTGTACAATTGCTCCAGCCCCGGGAGAGAATTTTTAAACTCCAGTTTCTGGAGTTACCAAGAAGTACCATGATGGTAGAAAGCCCACTTAGAGCTTATCTCGTCAAAGTCATAGGGACTTCAACCCCAAGAATGGTCCTGCTGGGGACAGAATGGTCAGTTGGGAAGACTGTCATCCCAACTTCTGAAGCCAGGGCTTGACAATACCCAATCCTTGGGAAAGAGAGAGGTTGGCGGCTCTCAGCTTGGCTGCCTCCCTCTTTGCCTTAGACAGGCACCCCAGCCACAGAAACAACTCTTGCCATTGGCACTGTTTCTGTCACCATAGCAACTGGCACTTCCAGAGAGGCTAATGCACTGAAATGGGACTTGTGAGTCAGCCTGTGCCTCACTCATCCCCTGCCCACCTTCCCCAGGTCCCTCCACCCCCTCCTTTAGGACCTTCAAGAGCCTAGGTTCTGGGTAGCAGGGTTGACATGGTTGCAGGCCCCAGCTGCTGGACGCTGCCCCAAGGAGTGACTCTGCATCAGAGGCCCAAGGGCTGAGATGAGACAGGTGAGTTCCTTCCCCACCCCCACCAGGAGACTGCTGGTTTCTATGGCAACAGATAAGTGTTGGCCCAAAGGCTCCTTGGGAGTAGGGAGAGCCAGGAGAATGATTTCCATTCCTCTGGAGGAAGCAGCTGAGGCCAATGAGCATCAGAGCCTCCAGCCAGACCCCTTGACACCAAGAGACCCTCCAACATCTATGAGCTATGCTAACAAGACCCCATGCCCCTCCTGCCTAAATTCTTGGATGTGGGTGCTGGCACAGTTTGAGGGGCCCCATCCAGACCTTGGCCTCTTGGACAGGACTCTGGCCGCCTAGGCTCCAGCTGGGTGAAAGCTCCCTGGCTGACCGGAGTCAGAGTCAGGAACAATTTGCCATGAGGGCCTATTCTGCAAACTCAGAGAGACTGGAGATGGGCTATTAGCTACAGCTCTTTTCATGTGGAATTACTTCTACTGGCACTAATACGCCATCATTTGAAAGCTTTAACCCAAACGGATGGGCGCCCGCCCCAAGCCAGGGCTGCCTGGACCGAGGCCGCGGGTCCATGTGCTAGCGATTACCAGGTTGTTTGGTCCCGTCCCCAGTCGGCATTTGTTGCCGTGCACCAAGAAACTGCTGTCAGGAAATGTTCTTTTCTAAATTACATAATTAGGGTATTGGGGAGTGCAGTGAAGGCAGATTAGGGGCATCACTTGTTCTTACTGCAAGCTATGATTCAAAGCACATAAGTAAACACTTAAACTCCGTGAATGGTTTAATATTGATTAAACAATGATCTCCGAGACTAAACTCCAAGCATGGTAGGTAGAAGGAGCTGGAAGAAGTAAAAACAAAGAGTGAGTTAGAGTGTGCATTGATTTACGGGCAAGTGTGGACTTTGACCTGACACATCAAGATCAGGATTTGAAATGATTACCTAAAATGAAGTCCCAGGGTCCTGCCCCTGGGAGCTGATGGTCAGGTGGGGCTCAATGGTCAGGGTCAGGAGGGTCAAGTTCTTCCCTAAGAAAGACCAGATTCTCACCCACACCCTGTCCAGAAATGGAGGTTCAGGCAAAGTGCCCTCCCACCACACTTCCTTTATTATTTCTAACTATGGGCCACAGGTTTCAACTGTATTGGAAAATCAGGCCACTGCTTCCTGCACAGCCTAGCCTGAGCCTTCCAGAGGCACAGCGGAGGGAACATCTCTGAGCACCGGCTTGCTCCACACGTCGCAGTGCCTGTGGCCACAAGCTGGAGAACTGGAGAGAAAGCTGCCCTTGAGAATTATGGCAGAAGACATGGAAGGGTCCATCACCCACCACAGCAGTTTCTCAGAGCTCTCCTGGGTGGAGGAGGGCAGACTGACTGCACAGAGCAGCTCAGAGAACAGAATATAGCCTGCCCTGGGACCCTCCCTCCTGCCAGCCGTAGGTCTGTGCCTGGAGGGAATCACAAACCCACCTCCAGCCAAACTAGCAGGCTGATCCCAGCAGCCCTGGCCACCTCCTGGCCCTGTGTCAGTCAGTGCTCCATGTCGATAGTTGGGTTACTGACAGGGCACAGGGAACCAACTAATAATAAAGACAGAAATAAAGACCAAAGTCAGTGCCCAGTGCTTACCCCACACTAAGCAGTTGAAACCCATTGGTCATGGCACTGAGTCATCAGAGGAACTCTCGGGGTCTCTATCCATTTTCTTTTCTTTTGAATTTATTTATTTATTTATTGAATCAGTGTGAATTACAAAGTTACAAAGACCACCTACAAGATGGTCAGACTTCTTCGTCGAGACCCTGAACAAACGGTTTGAGGCTCTTCGTATTCCTGAAGCAACCAGATGCCATTGGGCTACAATGGCACGTGATAGAGTCAAATGGAAATGTTACTGGCGCCCGCTCAAGCAAATAGATGAATAACGGGATGCCAAGGATCAAGTGATCAAGTGACAAAGATATATAAACCACTAGTAGAACTCTACCCATTTTTTATTATTTTTTATTATACCACCGTGAGACATACAATTACAAAGGTGTTCATAATTGGTTCTTGGTAATACATCTACCCATTTTTCAGATGACAAAACTGAGACCTGATTACAGTAAGTCTATAAATTGTATAGATTTATAATTGTATATATTTATACAATTATATATAATTGTATATATAATTGTATAAATTTATAATTGTATAAATTACAGCAAGTCTATCTAACACGGCTCATATTTTGTGCAGGCATATTCTAAATTTACTGATTAAATCCTCAAGGAAACCTTGAGAATTAGATATTATCACTTTACAGCCTTTTATTTTGTTTGGGGGTAGGGGCGGGTTGGGCCATACCAGGCAGTGCTGAGGGGACCGTTTGCCCTGCTGGGGATTCAAACCAGGGTTGGACCATGTACAAGGCAGATGATTTACCTCCTGTACACACACACACACTCTCTCTCTCCAGCCCCTTAAGGTCATTTTACAATGAATATGCTAGAAAACAGAGAGGTTAAGTCATTGACCCCAAGTCACACAAGCCAGTGAGTAATCACACCAAGAATCTACTGTGAGCAATCTGACTCCAACGCCCCTGACTCCTAAGCACTCCACAAAGCTGCCGGCAGTCCCTAACAAGAGTGCCTTTGTGGAAGAAGTAGCAGTGGCTCAAGCTGCTGAGACAAGAGCACTGGACTGAGAGTCTAGAACTGCTGAGGCACCAGCATCCTCTAGGTCTCACTGACCACTTAGAACCTCAGGTGACTGAAGTCCAGGAACACAGTAGGGTCTCAAACTTGGCCTCAGGAGTATAGGTCCTGGGGTACAGGCCAAGGAGACCGGTGGGTGGGCAGGGAAGGCAGAGGAGGGCAGCCTACCCCAGTCCTCCTACTTTCTTCCCAAGCCAGAAGCAAAGGTTAGTCCCTAATACAGAATTCCGTTCGCCTGCTGCCTCGGTTCCCTTCCACGAGCCCAGGTTCTGGGGTTCCGCACAGCTCACAGAACCTCCCCAGTGAAGGTGCCCTTGCTGCTCATGCCCTGCGGGACCCACCCGGGCAGCCCATGGAAAAGGGATGTAGAATGAACAACCCACAAAGGCACTGGCTTTTTTTTCCTTTAAGTCTTTCTCTCCCTCTGACACCAGCAACACAGCAGGACACTTCTGTGGACAGCGGGAGCCCATCACCACTGTGAGCAGAAGGAGCACTCTGCCTGAGGAGCACTCTGCCTGAGGAGCCCACCAGCATGCTCAGGGAAGAGTCCTCCAGCTCCACCACAGACCAACCTGGAGTCTCAGGACCTCCCTCTGGTCTGGACTTCCTGTCAGCTGGACCTAGGTATGTGGGGACCTCCCAGTTCTCCATGGTCCCTGAGGTCCCAGGGATCAGCTGCCACCTCCCAACTTGTATAATTCTAGCAGTGGGTCTGGTGAGCTGTGGAGCACTGCCACATATGGTTCGTCCTCCCTATTCACTGACTCCAGTTTTTAAGGCCCTGTTAGTTTATAACACTCTTTCGGGCAGGGTGTCATGCATGACACATTCCAGCACCACAACCCCTACCAGAGTGGCCACCTCCCTCCGCCTCCCTCCACTATCCCAGTTTCCCCTTCCCATCCTCGGCTTCCCCTCCATGCCTTGTGGTCTTCTTCCTAATGAAGACCAGTCCTCCGTTTCTGTGGCCTTTGGGCACTTATTGTTTCCCTACTATGCTTCTTTAGATCCCACCTGTGAATTCCCTACATGCTACAATGCACCAACAATGACACCCTTCCAACACAAATACACACAAATACACAAACACACACAATCAAGACAGTAGCACTTCTTAGGTTGAGGTGTGTACAGCTGAGGAATTTTGAGTCTCCTGACAGCTCAGGTCAGGTCCAGTGGGGTGCCCTGCCCTGTCTTTGCTCGTGACTGTCCACATCTACACAAGCAGGTGCTCTGTCCTGAGGGTTCTGCTATTTAAAGCATTTCCTAGGGGCCAGGAAGAAGCTCAAAGGGTTGGGGTGCAGGCTTTGCCAGTGGAGTCCAAGCAGGAGGTTGTTTTTTGGTTTGGGGGCCACACAGAACAGCATTTGGGACTGACCTCTGGCTCTGCACTCAGGGACCACTCTTGGTGATTGGGGAGTCATAGATGGTGCCAGGAATTTAACTGAGGCTGGCTGTATGCAAGCCATGTGCCTTAAAGCCTGTACTATCTCTCCAGCTCAAGGGAGTCCCAGTTTTCATTACCAGCACATCCCCCAACCAAGTGAGGTGTGGCTCCCAAACAAATTATAAAAGCATGTTGCTGAAGCACTGTCTATTTTTCATGCAAGAGCCTGTGGTGCACCTTACGGAGAAAATGCCCGCGTTCGATATGTTTTGCTGGGAAGTAAGTTGTAGTGCCACCGACCTTGAGTTTTAGGCTAATCAACTAACATATCTTGAACAACATGGGTTCAAACTGCTTCAGTCCACACTTAGGGTCAGCACAGTAAGCTTAAGGCATTTTCCTTACGGCATCCTCAGTCACTTTCCTCTAGCTTACTGTAAGACGTCTCTAGTATACACAGCACACAAACCATGTATGTATCCACTGTCGTGTTATTGGCAGGGTTCCTGATCAATGGTGGGCTATTTTTAGTGACGTCTGAGTGGGGGGGATCAACAACGATTTCTGTACTTTTAAAGAACCAACAGAATTTATACGACACACACAGCTTGTGTATTAGTCAGTTGACAGCTGTGATGGGAACACGAGTATCTGCCGAGTCAGCATGCACACAAGGCTACGATAGCTGAGAGCTGCCACAAATCAGGAGACCCAATTTGCATTTCTTCCCAAATGCCTATCCACACTGCTCAGGACAGAAGGACAGGAGCACTAGCTACTAGGCAGGGAGCACCATCTTTCCAGATCAGACCAGCTCCCTGACACTGACTTCATGCAACAGTCTTCTTCAATGATCAGTGCTTAAAGGAGGCCAGTGGCTGCTCCCAGCAACCCACATGTGTTGGGCTCAGCATCCCACGCACTACAACTAGTGTCTCTCAGATCCGTGCCCCAGGAGGCGGAGCTTCCATCTTGGCACACCTGCTTTGTGGGCGACCTCTGGAGAACACAGGGCCTAGGAAAAGCACTGTTCCAAGATCTTTCGAGTGATTGCCAACTTGGGACATATCCCAGCCTTGAGAGAGGGTCTGACAGGGAGCCAACCCTTCCCCCACCATCCCACCAGTCAACCCCTTTCAGGGGATAAGTTCTCCCACCCCATCCTTGGAGAACAACCCCAAGGAAAAACCCTTGTTCTTTGCCCGGGCCTGAGATAGCAGAGATATGTAGATACCACCTGAGTGCTAAGCTGTGAACCCCATTCCAGCCCAGCTGAGATGTGAGTGCCTGGACACACTCACCCCTGATAGTCAGGTGGCCCTGTGCCATGGTCAGCTTGGGCAAGAGACCCTGAGCTGGCATGTCTTGCTTCCCCCTGTCCCTGCCCCACCTAGTCTTTCCTGCCTGCAGAGCCAAACAGGAGCCCTCTCCCGCCTTCGTGTCCAGCCAAACCGGGCCCTCTCCCACCTGCACGTGTCCATGACCAATGCAGCAAGGTATTAGGACAGAAGACCTGAAAGGAAGATGCTCATGACCATTTTTGCTACTGACACCACCACAGGCGAGACCTGCTCACCAGAAAGGAGCAGAGTAATGATGAAAGCTTAGCTCTGATGCTTTTCTGCAAAAAGTAGGAAAAGATGCACTCCTCAAAAGGAAAAGTCAGATCCGTACCACACCGCCACCATGGAGATTTCAGTGCAAGAATGCACAAATGGCATCCGCACCACACCCACACACACCTCCTCCACATACACCCACACAAGCACACACAGACATGCGCCACACACACCACACAACCCCTCCCCACACTCACCCACCCACCCACACACCCGTCTCAAACCTACCATGAAAGCAAAGCTGAGTGGTGGGAGCACAGAGCTCTCCTTCAGCTGCCCCAGAGAGGAAAGGCCGAGCGACAATGGGAGAAGGGCAGACATGTCACTGCCCTGCTGCAGGGTGGGAACCGAGACCAAGACTCAGCAGCCCCACCTGCCTCCCACCGGAAACCCACAGCCCAAGCCGCCAGCAGGAGCCCAGGTAAGCCAGCCCAGGTGCAGCAGTGACCTTGGCTGCAGGAAGTCCCTGTCTCCTGCCTGCAGCTAATTGCAGCCGCTGTGGAGGACCCAACCTAATTACACACAAGTATGCGCCCCCCCAAAGCCCCCCGCATTCCTGGGCCACCACACACTTGCGGGTATCCCTGGGGAGGCAGCCCCTGACTCCCGCTCTGGCCCAGCTCCTCAGTCCTTCCGCCAGGCCCCCAGTGTGGCCCCACTCCTGCAGCTCACTAGAGCTGCCCCTCCACAGACACGCTCCTGGGCCTGCCTCCCAGGCACTCAACCCTCATCTCTGCCTAATGTAAATATTTAATCTGCACATGGAGGAGCTGCCCGTCACCTGCCTCCACCCTGGCCCGCCTCATTCAAATGGTCTCTCAGTCAAGCCTCGGAGCACGGGGAGACAAATCCCATGGAGCATCCCACCACATGGCACCTGACTGACCATGACAGCTATTCCCTCCCAACCTCCTGGTCATGAGCGCTCAGACAGACGAGGGATCCAGCTCTCTCTACTGGCCACCTCTGGGAGCAAGGCGGGGTGAGGGGCCAACAGGGTGCCAGACACAGGAGAACTGACAGGACAGGATGGTGCCTAATGAGGGAGATGAAGGGCAAGAGGGGGAAGCCCCAGGGCCCTACACATTGCAGACTGGGCTCTTTGTAATCGCCCACCCCCACCTCCCAGGGACCCCACTGAGAAATGAGGAACCCTCCAACTCCTCCCTAGGCAGAACCAGGAGCCTGGAGGCCAGGCGGAAGGAGGACCACAGGGAGAAAGTCTTAGTGGGAAGGCCGGGCCCAGTTAGCCCAGAGCCAAGGTGGCAGTTCCATGGTGGGGAGGACAAGTGTGGCAGAGCTTCCCTTTCTGCAGCTTCCTTGCAAAGGCCAATAAAGGGGGAGCATTCCAGGGACCTCCGGCTGCCAGCCAGTGTATATTCCCCACTGTTTTCTCTGTGAAGCTCCCGACCCATGAGGCGCTAGGTTTTACCCCTGTCAAACAATATGAGGAAACCCAGCTCTGCCCATCTGGACTGGGGTGACGTGCAGAGGCCTGGCCCGGCTCAGAGCCGCCTCTCACACCATTTCCTCCCATCTCCCTTGACTCTAAGATCTGAAGTGTGAGGGCACCCACCAAGCAATACCTGCCAGTCCTTACAAATGTGATGCTGTGAACTCCAGCCCCCATCCTGCAACCAAGGAGATCCTGTTTCCCCAAGAGCGTGAGGGGCCAAGAGGCCCTGTGGGGACACACGGGCCAACCAGGATGGCTGGAAAGAGCTCTGAACTAGAAGTCCTATGTCAGCAGAGCCAGAGAGACCGTGAGGCCAGGCTGATGCCCCGGGCGAGGACAGCTGTGTTCTGCTGAGGGGCATGGGTGCAGGAATGCCAGGGAAGCTTCTGGGAGGGCATCTTTAGTTCCATCTTTAGTTCCATCCCTGACCTTCCATTTCTAGAACTTAGAAACAATTCTAAGTCTACTTATCATAAGTCAAGATGGGGAAACCCAATATGTTCACCTCATGCCACTTGGTCCTCTTGGTCCCACCCCTGCACACAAGAGCCAACACCTCAGCATAAACGTGGTCTACTCACACGCACCCACTTACTTCTACAGTCATTTCAACTCACCAGTGACTTGTTCAAGAGTTTTTCTGATTCTCAACAGAATCTATTCCCTGAACAATAGCGATAACCAGGGGCACAGAGAAGAGTCCTTGGAGCCACAAGCTTGTGCCCAGGCAAGAAGTCCCTGTCAGCCCCTGCAGGATGGATGGGGCAGGCAGCTGCCCCATGGACAGTGGCACACAGTAGTGACAAAGGGGTAGAGCTGGGCTGGCAGGACCTCCTCTGGGCAGGGCAGCGGGCACTGCCTGAGCCACTGACAACCTCACACCTCCCATGAGCCTCTCCTCATTCTCCAAATGAGCCACCAAAGGGTGGCCAGGCCACACCCAACAACAGGCAGCAGGAGATGGACACGGAAGAGCCATGAGCGGCCAAACACCAAAGACAGGGGTGGGAGGCTGAGAGCTTCTTAAGAGGACCAGGACAACTACCCTCCCCAACACCCCCCTCCACTATCGCCCATTTCTCCCTGCCAAGCACCACTGAAGCAAGGATAAGGAGGAACCTCCATGTTTTCACTGACCATTGGAGGGTGTGACCTTCCCTAGGTCACACAACTACAAGGTAGAGCTGAAGTTTGAATTCCAATTCCATGTCAGAGACCCCAACTTCCTAGATGCCAGGACAGACTCTTGTTTCCAAACCCATGGCCTCCACCGTACTGAGGCAAAGCTGCCCAAGGCACTGAAGCCACAGCCTGGCCAGCCCAGGGGCCCAGGAAGCACCTATCCCCAGCTCTGATCTTCTAGCGCACATATGCCACCACGGTCAGGGAGGGAGCACCCAATCGCTCTCACCCGCACGGAAGTGGTCAGTCACCTGCTTCACCGCAGTGCTTCACGTGCGGCCATCACGCGGCAGCCTGGGAACTGCAGTCAGGGCCTGGCCCCACTCCTAGGGTAGGCCTGGATGTATGGGCCTGGGGAGAAGCAAGGAGTAAAAAGGGGCCCACCGGCAGGGCTACATTGTCGAAACCACGAAGCAAAAATATTTTCATTCATGAGTTCATCCAGCCTAAACATGCATCTAATCCCTGGGAACTGACAGTTCAAAAGCGGCTCCCAGGAGGGGGACAGACAGTGAGACAGACAGTGTTCAGTTCAAAGGCAGAAGGGGCCTGGAGATGCACCCAGCACCCAGTGACCAACAGCGGAGCTAGGAGCTGCCACACCACCAGAGACGAGGGTGGGATGCCGGGGCCTTCTTAAGAAGCTGGAGAGCGCCTCCCACCCCATAACTACTTTTACCACCACACACACCCCCTGGGCCCTGGGGCAGAGAGGGAGAAGGGGCCTTCCAGCTTGGGGGCTGGGTGGAGCCAGCTCTCAAAGATGGGTTCTAACTTGAAGCAGCAGCCCTCTGAGTGTGGGGTGGCGGGGGAACTGCAAAGGGGCCTAGCTGGGCCTTTTGTCTAAACAGAACCCTGGGCTCCACAAGGAAGAGTCTTCCAATACCCGGGAGATGGGAAAGCTGGAAAGGAGGGACACAGGGGTTCCCCCAGAGCAAGCTGAGTGCCCAGGCGGGGCAAGGGGGCCACTCTGAGTCTCAGGGAGCTGTCCCCAGAGCCCGGTCTGGCTGTGGCCTGATTCTCTGCCTCCAAGGGCTACATCGAGGAGGTCTCCAAAGATGCTTCCTGGCAGAGTGTTTACACAATCCAGAACCTGTAACCTCTTCAGAGACTCAAGAGCCTTAGGGACTGCAACCAAAAAAAAAAAAAAAAAGAAAGAAAAGAAAAGGAAATTCCCCTTTGGCCTCTGCTTGAGGAATGCTTTCGAGAAAAAGCTGTCTGTCCTAGTCAGGCAGCCCCTGAGACACTCGCTCTGCACGGAGCGGACAGGGAGGGCAGCATCCTCCTGAGGGCCACGTCCCTCCAGCCGGCAGGTGCCTCAGAAGCCTTTGGAGGCTTGTGCTGATCCCTCCTAACACAGCTGCCTGGGTTAAAATGAAGAAATGCAAGCACCCACTAAGCATGCAATTTGCACCCAGAGAGAATTCTGTGACCCTGCTTCTTCCCTTTCACGGGTGTCCCTTCCCCCCCACAGAAGAAAGGGCCCCTGGTTCCTGTGGAAAGACAGGAAAGGTCCCCTATTGGCAACTTCTTCATGCTTTTGCACCAGGGTCTGCACCCCTGAGGGAAACAGGGTTCAGATGTTCTGCTGATCCCATTGCCCCTGAAGAACACTGGGGCCGGAGAGGAAAGTGATGCCCCAGACAGGGACAGAGCGTGTTGGGAAGTTCAGGGGAAAGAATGGCCTGCAGTCATCCAGGAACACCTTTCCAGAGAAAACCTGGGGTCTATAGAAGAAGTCTCCACTCTCAGGGCCAGAGAGATAGCACAGTGGTGAGGCACCTGTCTTGTACACGGCCAGCCCTGGCGTGATCCCTACCTCTACGTGGTCTCCCAGTATCACTAGAAGTAAGTCCTAAGCACCACCAGGTATGGCTCAAATTAAAGGGGGAAAAAAGTCATTCTAAGGTGAACACTGCAGAGAATTATTTGGCAAAGATGATGACTTAAAAATAAAAGCAACAAACTACCAAATTCGGAGACTTTTGTCAGGGTCAGTGTGATAGTTCCAAGGGGTGGGACACAGGTACACAGGTCTGTACACAAGCCTGTACACATGTCTCCAAACACACTCAAGTGCTCCAACTGGCCTTGTCCCCACAACCCCCAGCCTTGCAGGGGAATCCCCTCAAATGGAAAAAAAGAAAGACTCTCTAGGGAGGAGACAGTATATGAGCTAAGGTGTTTCCCTTGCACATGGCTGACAAGTGTTCTATCCCCAGCACTGCATTAAGTTCTCTGGGCCCTGGGAGGAGTGATTCCAGAGCACAGAGCCAGGACCAAGTCTTGAGCACCACCAGGGATGACCACAAAACAAAGAAGTATCCCCCTAGAGGTGTCAGAGTGAGAGCCAGTTGTGGGGATGGCCCTGTCAAAGCTCTCCAAATTTGGTAGTTTGTTGAAAGCAGGCATCTTGGCCAATAGGGAAAATGTTCCAATGGGGGCACATTTCTGGTCCCAGGCAGGTAATGACTTCAGGCTCATGAAGACAACATGCTTGGGGACTTCCTCCAGAACCCCATCCTGGGAGGGGACAAAGAAGGGAGGGGTTTACTTTTCCTTTGGAGACATCTTTAGTGGGTTGGTCTGGAAGGTCGGGCTCTAGTCCCAGCCCTGACTGTGAGCTCAAAAAGGGTACCCTCTGCAGCTCCAATTGCTCATCTGTGAAGCGGGCATAGCTGAGAACACTCTGTGGCAGCTGGGACGTGGGCTCCAGGAAGCTGCCGAGTGCTGGGGGTGGGGTGTCCCCATACGCTAAGGCTCACCTGCTCTCTAATGTGAGCCCCTAGGGAAAGGACTGGTGTTCTGACAGCAAATTCAAGGGTGTTGGCTCATAAACACTAATCCTGTGCAGGTCTCTTACTGGACCTGCTCTGCAACACCAAGCCCCCAACAGGTACTGCAGTCGCAGGGCTGGATTGGGGTGCTACAATATGGCACTAACAATCATGATTCTAGAACCCCAAGGCCTTATCTCTGATTTGTGGTGACTGTGTATGTTGATTTATACATGATGTCAAGATGGAACCCAGGGCCTCAAACATGCCAACGATGTACTCTAGCACCGAGCCACACTCTCCTTATATTTTAAATGTAGGAGGGGAATAGTATCTATGCCTCCTGGGGCTCTCAGAGAAGAGAAAATATGTCAAAGCCTTAGCACAGCTGGCCAGTCTCAACCCCAATTTATGAAGCAACCTCCAACCTGAGCTGAATCAGAAGAATCCAGATCAGGGTCATTCATTAGATACATGGTACACATACATCATTTCAGAAGGGGCCTCTTTAGCAGTGCTCAGGAGGACTGGGGCCACTCCCTGTGATATAAGCTAAGACACCAAGTGCTAGGACCCAAGGATGCCGTGCTGCTTGGGCTCTGGAGTGACGGGGCCCACCAGGGGGCCACATGGTGCTGGGCTTCAGAGCTAGGCTCTGTGCATACAGGACATGTACCCTTGACCATCTGGGCCCATAGACATCATTTTATTTTCCTGCAAGTCACTTTTTAAACCTTAGACAGGGTATTGAGAGACAGCACAGGGTTAAGGCATGGCCGATCCCAGTTCCATCCCTGGCACTGTAAACGATCCCCAACCACCAGCAATAGCAATTCCTGAGCAAAGAGTCAGGAGTAAGCCCTGAGCATAGCTGAGTTTGGTCCAAAACCCCACCCAAAAGGTAAACAGACAAGTGAAAATAATTTTAATATTTTCTTTTAGTTCAATATACCTAAATATGCTATCAATGCATAATGAATATTAACAAAATTTTAAAGGGCTATTATGTCCTTGGTTTGCTTTTTTGAACCACACTCATCAGTGCTCAAGGCCTCCTTCCACCTTGGTACTTGGGGGTCACCCCTAGTGGGGCTCGGTGGACCATGCAAACAAAGGATCTACCCAGGGCCTTCTGCATGCAAAGCACATACTCCCTCCCCGCTCTCTGGACATTTAATAGGCTATTTTTACATTCCTTTTTCATACTGTGTCTGAACCCTGGTGTATATTTAATACTCACCACACATGATGATTCAGATGCTAAATTTTCCTCAGAAATATTTGATAAGTATTTAGATCTCAGAAAAGCATAGCAAATGGGAATTTAATACCTAAATGATTCTAAATATACTTACAAGTTTCCCAGTAACAATTTGAGTTCTTGGGTTTAGTTTTTGCAGTTTCCCTCTCCTCCTTGCTATTTCAATTTTTTAAATCTTCAAATGGAGTCTCAGGGAGTAGTTCAAAAGCACTGGAACATATGTCCTGTACGCACTAGCTCCCAGGCTCAATCCCTGGCATTGCACTGGGTCCCTGGAGCAGCACGACTGGGCCCAGTGAGCGCTGCCTTAGCAGGTCTGAGCATCTACACATCAGGACCATAGTATTGGGCTGAGTACCACCAGGAGTGCCTACACACACACACACACACACACACACACACGCACACATACACCCTGATGAGTTACTTTCTAAGGTTTTCAAATGGAAAATTCAGCTCCTTGTCCCACAAATCACATCTGAACTGTTTCACAGGGTCAGTGACTAGTAGTCCCTGACATGGACACTGCAGATTTAGGTGGTCCAGGAAACAGACCTTCAAGCAATTCTTCGCAGCAGATGGGCCCCTTTCTTTCCATGGGTACAGGATCAAAGCACCTTTGGAGACAGGCAGAGCCCCTGGAGGCTGTATGCAGACCCTTCACTCTCACCACACCTCCCGATCCCCAGCCCCAGATCCCCAGTCCCAGAGCTTACGACATTCCCTAAGGCACCCCCCCACCCTGTGTCAGGGGAGGCCCCCTCTCTTCAGGTGGATGGGACAGCGTCTGCTCACAGCTGAAGGCTCTGCGAACAATTCTGAGAGTACCCGGACAAAAACTTGGGAATCCTTCTCTGCTTATGCACTAGCCTCTCCTTGAAGTCAGGAGCTGAAGAGAACAGAACACTAGCTTTGAAGGGGCAGGGCCAGTAGGGAGGGAGAAAGGCAGCGATAAGCTGCTGATTTGAGGCTTTAGAAAGTAGAACCCCTGGGATCAGTTAGGGAAGGGTAAACATTGTACCCAACCCTCACCAGGGGAATCCCTAGAAGACAGACTGGAGTTACCTGGAGGGTGACACACCTTCTTCCCTTTGGAACCAAGGACTGTGGCACAGGGCCAGACTTCAGGAAGAGCCCCATGCAGAATACAGAAGGGGGATGGGAATCACACTAGATGTTTTTGTGTGTGTTGTGTGGTCCCTGCTCCAGGAAACAAAGTGTTCATGATGCTCACTGCTGAGACGCTGGTACCTGGGCACAGAGTTTATTGGAGAAATGAACAGGCCACCACCTGCTAGAGAAGGGCTGCTCAGAGTCAGCTGCTGCTTGTTCAAAGCCTTCCCCTTCGCACTCATAGACCGGTGCAGCAACCCTCCTTGATTTGATGTCTTTTTCTTAAACTGGCCCATTCATACTTTACTGTTCCAATTTTGTTTTGCTTTGGGGTCTCCATTCAATGCTGCTCAGGGCTTACTCCTGGCTCTGTGTCAGGAATCATTCCTGACATGCTAGGGACCATACATGGCTCTGGGGATCTAATTCTGGTCAGCACCTTGCAAGGCAAGCACCTTTCTTGCTATTTTATCATTCCCACTGGGCCCCATTGTTCATTCTTTTACTCTAGAAAACTGACCCAGAGGCTGATGCCTCTCTTTCACCTTCCCAATCCAGGTACAATTCCTATTGGGCCTCACTTCAAAAGACATCTGATGGGAGAGGGGCGTGAAGAGATAGAACAGGGGTCCAATACACATGCCTTGCATCCTAGTTCATAGGATGGAGAAATAATATAGGGATTAAGGATTTGCCTTGCACACAGCCAAGCCAGGTTTAATTCCAGGCACTACATATGGTCTTCTGAACACCACAAGGAGCACAGAACTAGGAGTAAGCACTACATGGTCTGCTGAGCACAGCTGTGAGTTGTCCCCAAGCACTGCTCAGTGTGACTCAAATCATCTCCTACCCACTGCAAAACTGCGAAATTATAACCAGGGGCCAGGGAGACAGCCCCAGTAGCCGAATACATGCTTAGTATGCAAGGCTCTGGTTTGATCCTGGCATCATACACCTCCCCCAGGCACAGACAGGTGGACACTTGGTATCCTCCAAGCACCCCTAGGGTGCCCCCAAAATAACATCCCCTCTCCTCCTTGTGCTGACAGTCTTGGTGCAACAGGGCAGCCTGAACTGTTCTTTTACAGAACTAGGCAGAGCCTCGTGCCTGTCCTTAAAATTCTGCAGTGCCCCTTACCCCATACCCAGACCTGCCGCAGTCTCTCAGACCCCACAGCAGCGTCCACACTGTCTGGAGCAAGGGAAGCCAAACTCACCAGATGGCAGGTTCTCAGGTGGCCTCGATCCCACTTGAGAAATGTTTCATGTGCCTAGAAATTACAAAGGTCTACAAATAAAAATATTAGCTTTAAATCTGTGATAGTGATATAGCGTATCCTATCGTAAGGTCTTTCGGCTGCTAAAATTTGAAGTTAGGAGAAAAATTGCTCCAAATACCTGAGACGGTACTGGAGTAAAATAAAATAACTCACTAATTTTATTTGTTGATGAAGTCTACTTTGACAAATCTGACTCTACTCCTATGGATTCTTTTTCCTTTCCTTTTTTTTTTTTTTTTTTTTTTTTTTGCCTATGGTTTACAATCCAAAGGTGTGCTAAATTTCTGTGAAAGGCCCTTGAAAATACAGGCATGGGGCCAGGGAGATGGCTCAAAGTGATGGAGTGCATACTTTGCATGCACAAATCCTGGATTCCATCCCTGATCTCCCAAAGCATGCCTGGATGTGAACCAAAATTAAATAATTTTTCTCACTCTTAGATACCCCCTGAATTCTATACATGAGCCCCATGGGAACCAAAAATACCAGAATAAGAGCTCCCAGCATTCTCTTAGAACACCCACCATGCCCCCAGTCCATCTTTCTTCCTTCTTCTTAGAATGCAGGTGCCTTGAGGAAAGGGATTTGGTCTATTTGTTCTATGAGATATGCCCAGCTTCTAGAACAAGGCCAGAGAAGAGCACAGGAACTTTTGCTAAGTTCCCCATCAGAACTGGACTAACAATTCTGATGATAATTGGATTAGCAATTGAATGAAATTGTAGACAATGCCCTCTGTGGCCTTATCTGACACCAGTCAATGTCCCAGAATTAACTGGCCTTCCTCATGTCCGCATTGGCACACATCACCTTGTTCCTATAGCCTATTTGGTCCCTCCATTACCTCTGACACAGAGGCTTCAGCAGGACTCCTGAAAGACATGAGAGGGTCCCTGCACACCTCTCAGTCCCAGCCCCACCTTCCACCCCGAATGCTCCCGGCCCCCAGTGCATAGGACCTAGTTTTCCTTCATGATTATACCGGTGGCTCTCCTGATGAGACCCCCATGTGGTTGGGTTCACCTTTGGGTCCCCAGCATAAGTTCCAGGCCTGGTGCCCAGAGACTGCTGGACAGCTGCAAAGACACATGAGTGGCGGGGGGGCGGGAGGTACCAGGAGCCAGCGGCTCAGCAGCCACAGGCAGCAGGCTCAGTGCCACCAGGCACACGCCCGGGTGGGGCCTGTCACCCGGCTCCCGGCTGAGTGTTTCAGGGGACCCACAGAAGCTGGTTCACAGTTTGAAGAGATAATCCAGCTAATAACAGGATTAGTTCAGGCACATCCCTAAACCATACGCTTGAAACCTCTACCTGGGCAAATGTTTGGCTGGCCTCTGCCAGGATCCCTACCCTCACCAACCACAGTGCCTTCCCCATCAGAAACAGCCCTTCAGCTCTGCCAAGTGGTGGGGGGACAGGCGCTTGGGCTTGAAGATGAGCAGCCAGTTTTCAGAGGCACTGGGGTCCCCAGTGCCCCAAGTATCCGCCGCACAGCCCTGCCATACCCTATGCCTGTGCCAAGAAAGGTGATTATGTGGGCGCGGCAGAAAAGGAGACCCCAAGAGGGCAAACACTAGAGGCTCTCAACTGACAAGTGACATGCGGTGAGTGCACTGAGGGAAGGCCTCGGGCCTGGGCCTCACCCCAGGGGACAAAGGTGCTGCAGTGACATCTTAGATGCTGGCATCTAGAGGCTGCAACCCAGAGGGTGGGCCTTGGATAGGTGAGGCTGGCTCCCTACACACTCCAGGCGGCTCCCTTAAAAATCATGACGTGACTGTAGAAGATCCCAACTCTGATGGCTGCAGTAGAGAAGCTACAGGGTGTGACTAGCCAATGCTCAGGTGGTGGAGATGAAGTAAACAGACCCCTGCCCACTTTTCAAACAAGCTAACGTTAAGCAAGCTAAGATCGGGGAGCAGGAGAATATCCAGGGGCAGCTGAGTCTGAGCAACGCCGCATAATCATGGAAATGCATTCATGATGCCCTTAAGATGGCCAGAGCCCCACTCTGTAACCTTAGGAACGGGAATGTACTCCAAATGTGCTCACATCCTCCAGGTGGCCCAGACCCTACTTTGCAAATTGACTTCTTTGGGAATTTCTGCTTCTGTACTCTCCTGCCTATGAAGGCCCCATCAGATAATTTATAAAAATCTATAATCTTGTCTTTGTTGGGGACCAGTCTCTGGAGCATAAGCTAGGCTGGGTCTGCCAGCAAAAAGAAGCAGTGTTCTCCTGCTTCTAAAGGCATGCACGCATGGCTTTTCACTGGCTTTAGTGGGAATTTCCTCAACAGCGGCAAGAGCTGAAATGCTCTAAGTTGAGGCTAGTAAAAGAGACTCTGCTGGAGAGAATGAGACCCTGTAAGAGGACTGAGACCCTACTCCAAACTTCTCCCTGTGCCAAGCTCCTCTCCCAAACCAAACTCTATCCTGCCTCTAAACCCCTCTACTACTCCCAAGCCCCTCCCCCACTACCCTCCCTGCTCAAAACCCCTCACAACTCCAAACTCCTCCCTCATCCAGCCACAGCTGGACTTCAGATAACAGGGAGTCTACCCTGAATCGCACGTGGCTATTAAAATATAAATAAATGCACATGAATTAAAGTTAATACGAAAATTAAAGGGCCCAGAGAGCAAGGACAAGTGTAAGTCCCCTGCCTTGCATGTGGTCAACCCTGTTCAATCCCCAGCACTTCCTGTCCCAGCACTTTTATCCCTGAGCACCACCCAAGAGTGAACACTGATGAATGTGGCCCAAAACTGTCCCCTCAAGTTAAAATGAGTAACAAATTGCTTAGAGCACACCAAGTGTAGTTCAAATGTTCAGCAGCCCACATGGCAGTGGCAATGAAGGGACAGGGAATTTTTCCTTCACTACAGATAACTCACCTTCAACACACAGAGGAAGTCCAGCATGCACCCCCGTCCCGGAAGCTTCAGTCACTACTGCATCCCATCACTACTCATACCATCTCCATGAAGCCCTTATGGGGCAGTGGGCCTGATGGGCATTCATTTACCCCCCAACTCCCTCTCCCCCATCCCCTGCCCTGGTTGCCACTGCACAATTGTAAAACTGTCACCCGTGTAGAGCAGAGGTATATAACCATTCACCTAAAACATATATTCAACAAAACCGAAAACATGAAATCTAAGCTGCAACCACTGAAACTTTGTAATGTGCCTGCCAAGTCGATAGGCAGGGATGGTATGGGGCTTGGGATGGGGATGGAACACTGGTGGAGGGAAGTTGACACTGGTAGTGGGATTGGTATTGAATAGTATATACTTGGGGGGGCAGAGGAATAGTACAGCATGTAGGGTGCTTGCCTTGCACGTGGCCAACCCAGTTCAATCCCGGAATCCCATATGGTCCCATATGGTTTGGAAACTGACCACATAATACAAGGTAGGAAACCGGCTGTAGGTGGTCTTGGATTCCAGTGAAGACTTGCGGGACCCTCAAACTGACGTACCAATCTGAAAGCAGTAACAGCCTCCCCAGGTTATCCCTCGTCCTCCACACTTGGAAGTTCTCTTGCCTAAAGTGTACAACTATTCAAACATATTTGTCTTTCTGTGGCTAGGTAATATATAATCTGCTTAGAAATTAAAGAACATGAATAAATTATATGCAGACAGAGCAACAGTAGAGTGAGTAGGTACTTGTCTCACATGCAGCCAACCCAGTTCAATCTGCAGCATCCCCTGTGTGCCTGGAGCCAAGCCAGGGTCGATCCCTGAGTGCAGAGCCAGGAATGAGCTCTGAACAGCGCCAAGTGTGGGCTCCCCTAAATCATTTGCATGTTGTTTTTAATGTCTTATTGATGAATGTAATGAAAAAAAGTGTATAGATTCATAAATATGTATATTTATAAATTATCTGTAATTTTCACAAGTTTTGGGAAATTTTCACATACTTTGGGAAGCAATTAGCAGGAACCTAGGTGGTGATAGCAAATTTCACAATAACTAATTAGTAAACGGGTTGCCTTCTAGTAATTTTGGTTCAACAGACAAGACAGTTTTTCTTCCTTCCTTCAGGCAACTGATTTATGACGTGAAGTTTTCCACTCAAATTCTATTCTTTATAGGATGATAGATGACCATAGACAGTTGGTGTCAAAAACTTCCCATGACAGTATGACTAATTTCTTAAATTTATTGTGACACAGGTTCATTTTCCTTACCCTCTATGCATGCTTTTTATAATATATATTTTGTATGTTTTGTAAAATTATTTTGTATACTTTGTAAAATTATGCATTGACCCCACTGAATATAAAAGAAAAAAAAAGCCCACTCTTTTTTCCCCTTTACTGGGAGAATAAGGTCATCATCACCAGAATCACAGCTTGATCCAAAAATATAATCACTTCTGCAATTCTTTTCAGATTCATCAAAAGCAAACTGATCACCTCTGTTCCTCTGCAACAGCTCACTCTAGCTCACTCTTTCCACCAAGGTATTTCGTATTCTTTCTATTTTTGTGGTTCAAAGAAACAACTCAACTGAAATGAGAAAAATTAGATGGAAGTGAAATTTCATGGCAAATCAGAGCATTTGACTTTGGCACAGTGTACTGTGGCCTGCCTAAGACACACACTTTGAAGATAGGCCAAACTGTCAGTGCCTAGGAGGACTGAAAAGGTTTCTAGACCAGAGCCTATGTCATATATTGTGGCAAAGGAGAATTAAGGCAGTCCAGGGACAGAGGTTGCAAATTGGCTCGCTTTAAGCAAGGAAGCCAGACTGGATAATCTGGTGGGTCCACAGCAAAGTCCCTTCATAGGGCAGACAGAAGCAGAGCCAGGATCAGTGTGAGTCCTGTGAGAAAGTAATGCTCATGATCACTGGCTTTGATGGCTTGACTAGTAAGGATCAGAGGGAATGAGGAACAATAGCTAGAAACCTCTCAGTAGCCAAAGAGAATATGTAAGTCGCTGTGAACAGACTCTGGACAGAAATGTGTACATTAACGATGCTGCAGGGGAAAGCTCCAAGGGGACATGTTGGTCAAGACCAGAGAAAAAGACTGTTTATTGAAGAGACATAAAACAGTGCCAGGTGCCTTCAGCCATGCTGGATACAGAATGTACTAGGGTAGTTTAGCTGAGAGGAATTCCAGACCAGAAGTAATAATAATAGTAGCCTAGGTTGCGCTTGCTGCTCGTGGCAAAATGCAAAAGGAGAGAGAGAAGTGGAAGAAAGGAAATGATAAGCAAAAGGTACCAAGACTTGACTTTGGAAATTCTCTACTGAGGTTACGGAGGACACCAGATTTAAGGGAGTCCCTGTCAGCAAAGCAGTTTTCAGGGCGTGGTTTTCAATCTTTTTCACTTAAGCACTGGCACCTGGGGACAGAGACTGAAAACCACTATTCCAAGACTGAAATTGAGGCTGTTGGCCAGTCTTGCTAATCCTTAAAGGCCAGGGCCAGAGTATTCAGCTACACAAAAGAGCACTGGATGAGGTTAAGGGTGACCCGCAGACTCTCCTCAGCCCTTTCAAGAGAGGACAAAAGAGAAATGAGAACTTGAAGAAAAGACCAGCGGAGAAGGCGGCCTATGAGACACCTGATAATGTTACGACAGCAGAAACGTGACTGGGGTCAGTGTGTGCCTAAGGGACAAAGTAGACAAAAATAAAAGAGGACACCCACAGGGGGCCTCCAAAGTGTCTAGGCACTAAGAAAACATAAAACTCATCAGATGTAAACACATGCCACCTTTTAAGGAAGGACAGGTCGGGGAAGGAGCCTTGACAACACAGTCACAGGCGACACCTTGAAACCAAGTGAGGCAGCTTTTACTACTGCTTGGGGTAGTGACTATTTTCTTGTCACCCTTCTTGAAAAGATGTATATATAATGTTACCCTAAGTCTATTCCACCACTGTATGTTGTTTGTTTAGTTGTTTTGCATTTTGGTTTGGGGACCATACCTGGTAGTGCTCAGGGTGTAACCCCTTGCTCAGTGCTCACAGGTCACTTCTGATAGTACCTGGGAGATCATATTAAGTTCTGGGGATCCAACTGGAGTTGGATATGAGCAAGAACAAGCACATAAATCCTTGTACCATTTCTCTGGTCCCACTGTACATTTTTGGAGGAAAAAGTTGTTTATGAACTTTTACAGATCCATAGATGAAATGAGGCTTGGAATGAATATTGCCCAGAGCCTCAGACTTTATTTGAATCAAGACTCAGACTTGATCTGAATCAAGAAATTTAGTAGGAATCAAGAAAGCTCACACTAAAATCACTGACAACCAGGGCTGTGGTCTAGGGATATAAACCTGCTGTCACTGAGACCAACAACCTCTTATTGTTACTGTTTACTGTTACTATTACTGTTACTGTCACTCAACACCACATGACTAGTGCTAAGCACCAGAACTCTGGCACAGGAAGGTTACACAGCTCCAGAACCACATTCATTTTTCTGCTGATACGCTTGTCACCAAGGCCTCAGGAAGAGTCTCCGAGTCAGGGTCGCCTTCCAAAGAGGGTGTAGAATCATCAGACTGATAGGATCTATTTGCATCCAGACTTCAGCTAAAAGGAAATCTGAGACTTATGACTCTTTGCCTCTCTATGCTTGTATTCAGGAAGCATACCAGGAGACTGGAATAGAAGGCTAGTATCAATCTATTACATCTACCATGGTCACCTGCTATTCCAAGTACCATTCCACCTTCAAGACAACCCAACACAACAGATTGCTCCTGATTTACAGGTAAGGACATTGGAACTGAAAAGATTCACTTGAAAGCACCTGAAAGACACACACGATTAAATGACTAGGAAGGAAGAGGAATAAGACTCAGAATCTCTGAATTGAAAGCTGCTGCTCTCAATCACTGCCCACACATTAAGGTCATCCTGGTCCTCAAGGGATCCAAAATATATGGCAGAAGATAAACATATATTCAAAACAATGGCAAAAGTCACACAAAAAACGCAGATGTAATGGACTAAGTTCAAAGGCAAACAAAGAGGTCAAGGTCCTCCCAAGCACAAACAGCCCTTGAGTACACACCATTTCTCAGACACTACTCGAGGTACAAGAGATGGAGCAATGACCCAAACACCCCAAATGAACACAGAGTTGGGGGGGGAGAGATTTTAACCAAAAAATCATACAGATTCAAAAGTGCAAGCATGTGAGAACAAGTAGGAAAGGCACACGATGCCAGGGAGGATATGAAGAGTGAAAGTCAGAGAAGGCTGTGGTGGGAAAAACTAAGAGTTCTACGAAGAGCCTTCTGCTTACATAAGATAAACTAATTTGAACTGACACCTTTAAAAATCTAGCTGAAATGCTTTTAATCTTCTCAAAAGAAGCCAAGAGAGCCAGAGAGAGAGAGAGAGAGAGAGAGAGAGAGAGAGTACAGGAGTTAAGGCTGCCTTGCATGCAGCTGACCCAGGTTCAGTCCCTAGCACCCCATATGATGCCCCAAGCACCATAAGGTATGACCTCTGAGCACAGAGTCCCGAGTAAGCCCTAAACACTGCCAGATATAACTCCCCCAACAAGAAAAAGCATCAAAAGAATCAAAAAGTGAAGAATTACCAGGCCAAAACTAAAAAGTGAATATAAGCAATAAAACAAGTCTTTACCCAGATGTCATTTTCGGAGCCAAATAAATAATCACAAAGTTTAACTATCTATGATCCACTCCTAAGATGAAGGAGACAAAACTCAAAGTCTCAGTCCCACCCACAGTGGAAAGTTGAACTCCCACATCCAGCAAACTGAGTCTCTAAAGGGCTTCATTCTCAGAATGTTGAACCCGAAAATAACGAGCTCTCTTGGGGGCCTGTGGCTTATGGTTCAAATAACCTGAAGTTTTCGAAATCTCAAGTTTGAATTAACTGTCAGTGTGCCCAAAGCCCAGCACTAGCAAGTGACAATCATCCAAAAAGATTTATCCTTAAGACATTTTTTTTCTAACTGATGAGCAGCACACAGTCAAAGAAAACCAGGCACATGAGAAAATAAAACACTAGGGACTGAATCAGATCTACAGAAACTTCAGACAACAGAATTCTTTCACCAGCTATAGAACAACTAGGTGTACAAAGAGAAAGAAAACAAGATGGACACTCTCTACCAGAACACATGCTCAGAGAACTGAGGACTGACAGGAGTCAAGTATGTGGAAAGGGCAAGAGGGAGTGGATAGGAAAGACAGCATGATCCCAGCACAAGGGCTACTGGGCCCCGAGCCCAGCCCACCACCAGGCTTATGTGTTGGCTCTCCTGGAGAAAGGCCAACAGGGCTGGAGTACAACACAAAGGATGGTGGCATCACATGACACGAAAGGACCATGAGAAGCAGAGGCTGGACTCTGATGAGCATTTAAGTCTGTTTTGAAAACAATGGAAAGTTGCTCATCTAAAGAACCTTGCCAATATGAAATTAGCCTATAAGTGGATGGACATGGAGAGTACCATGCTGAGTGAAATTATCCAGAAGGAAAAGGACAGATATTGAACGACTGCATTCATTATCAGGATATAAAAAAATAGTATGAGACTAATTATCCAAAGCTAGGCAAAACAGGGTCCAGGAGGACCTGTCAAGGGTTGGAATCTATCACAAGTATGTAGGGGTCAAAGGTTAGGTAAGACAAAGAAGGGACCCGTGTGCTAATAATTGTTGGAAATGATAACAAAGGGATATACATGATAACCTCTAAATTATGTATTACAAACACAATGTGCAAAAGAAGGGAGAGAGAGAAGAAAACTGCTTGCCATAGAGGCAGGCTCAAGGAGAAGGGAGGGAATCTGGGGACACTAGTGTTAGAAAGGGTACACTGGTGGAGGGATGGGTGCTGGAACACTATGACTGAAACCCAGCCATGAACAGCTTTGTAATTGGTATCTCATGGTGATATGATTAAAAATAATAAATACAATTAAATATAATTTTAGGGGCCCGGAGCTGTAGTCCAGTGGATAGGGCATTTGCCTTGTATGAGGCCGACACAGGTTCAGTCCCCAGCATACCATATGGTCTCCCAAGCACCGCCAGGTGTAATTCTGAGTGCATAGAAAGAAGTAACCCCTGAGCATTTGCCAGGTATAACCAAATAAAGCAAAAAGATAGATAGATAGATAGATAGATAGATAGATAGATAGATAGATAGATAGATAGATAGATAGATAGATAGATAGATAGATAGATAGATAGATAGACAGAGCAGACAGACAGACAGACAGACAGACAGACAGACAGACAGACAGACAGACAGACAGACAGACAGACAGACAGAGAAAGAACCTTAGAAGGTTTTTCTGGACAAATAGTTAAAATGGAAAAATAGTTTAGAAGATCATCCTCGGGGCATGAGTGACAGCACAGAAAGCAGGGCATTTGCCTTGCATGCCGCCAACCAAGGTTCAATCCCGGCATCCCATATGGTCCCCCTGCGCACCGCCAGGTGTAATTTCTAAGTGTAAAGCCAGGACTAACCCCTGAACATTGCTGGATGTGACCCAAAAAGAAAAGAAAAAGATCATCCTTGTTTCCTGATCAGCTCTATTAAGGTCTTCTCCTTTGGGCAATGGAGCTATGGCTCAAAGGGCTGGAGTGAGCATTCGGCACTCATAGGACACAGGAGCCCTATGTTCACCCCTGCACCACCTGAACATTCATAAGTGGCCCCAAAGTCAAGTGTGGCCCCCAAAACAAACCAAACACAACCAAAAGGCCTCCATGTGCCCTTTGGTGAACTCAGAACAATCCTGAGGTGCACACTGAGCTCCCATCATAAAGAGGGGAGGGAGACCCTGAGAGAAGCCGTGCCCCAAATAACATAAGTGTATTTGTTATGGTTTGTATATATTATGGCTTAAAGATTTGTTTCCTCTAAGAGTACTATAGGAAAAGAGTAGGGGGGAGCACTTCCTATTGGCAGCATCAACTCAGGAGTTCCACTGCTCACACGTGTAGATAGTCTCCCATGCCATGGTCTCGGGCAATGCAAGCTCTCAGCAGACTTGGGTCCTGCAGTCTAACCAGGAGAGGAGTGTGTGAGTGTGAGTGTGAGTGTGTGTGTGTGTTTTGTGTGTGTGTTATTATGTGCACATGCATGAATGTGAAGGAGGACTGGGCAGAAAGGGCCAAGATTTTCATCCTCAATTGAGGCTCAATTGAGGCTCAATTGAACTCAAAAGTATAATGTGGCTAAGGTTTCAGGGGTGTGCTTACAACCTCCACCAAGTAAGCGGTGTTTCGTGGGAGGACAAACACCCTCCCCAGTGTCTCACCAAACACCTCCCTCCTCATGCCAGGTGGGAGGCCCTGCAGATCCATGACCCGTGCAGCGCCCAGCCGCTCCCACCCATGTGGCATTCAATCACCCCCAGGCCACTAGGCCTTTGTTCCTGCATGCCGAGGAGCTGCCAATCGGCCCCGCACCCCACAGCAGGCCCCTGGAGGCTCATCCACAGGTCGTGACCCCAGGCAGGACCAAGAGTAACCCTTGGTTCCTGCTCAGAGCTTCCAGAAGAGCCCCCTCAGGGTGGCAAGTAGACCCCTGTGAGAGGAGGAGAAATCCTCAGCCATGGTGAGGTGTTTGCGGGGAAAGTTCATTTCGTCAATCAGCCCATTGTTGGGCTGCCAAGCACAGGGCTCGTCCTCCCCCGGTGTGTCACTGGGCGCTGTTGACACAGATGTCAACTGTCAAGGGTGCCCTCCACCCTCCGCCTCCCTCCCGGGGCATCCTGCAGGCCCAGCACAAGGGCCTCTGTCGCAATGCTCCCCACTGGCCCCTTGCAAGCCCCATGATTGCCACACCTTGGAATTGCCAAAACTTGACTGGATACTTCATCACGCAGCGTGCCATGGAGGCTGCCACTGACATGGACAGGTCTGGCAGATACTTGACTGCATGCCAGGTGACAAATCCCAACTGAGTGAAACCTGCAGACTTCACAGGACCTGCGGCACGGGCTTCCTCCTGCCCTCCCAGATGGAGAGGCCAGGGGGTGGGGAGCTTTCTGGAGCCCACTTCCTGCATGGGAGGAGAGGCGCCATGATTCCATGACTGGCACATGTGTGGCCTCACCAGCAGACTGACTCACCACCTCAGGCTCAACTTCTCTGAACCCCCCTTCACTCCCTCCCACTCTTGTGTCCATAGAAGACTGGGGAGCAGTGGGCACACAACATCCCCAGTAGAACTGCTCTCCCACAACCATCTCACTATGGACAAACAACCAAGCAATCGCTAGAGCAAGTGAAGGTCTTGAAAACTGGTCTTAAAGTGGGGCCCCAGGACAGTGATTAGAACTCTAGATAAAATATGGGACTTGTGCACCGTCTCACTCCCTGGACCATCTTGGCCATCAAACTATCACATTTGTGATCTCCAGAAACATCCACTGAGCATAATCAAGCTGTGGGAGAGAGATAAAGAATACGAAAAGCTGGGCTCCTTCCACGGAGCTCCAAATGGATGGGGAAAGCACGTGAGTTTGTGTGTGCTAGTGTGTGCTCCCTCAAGCACACACACCAACACTTAAGCACACACATTCACAGAAACATGTAAACACAATTAGTGGGTCGGCAGGAATCCCAAAGGAACAGACGCACGGGATGCCAGGAGTGCACAAGGTAGGCAGGCCTCCCAGCGGGGATGAGTTTGTTCCAGTTTTGCCAGGTGGCATCCAGGAGTCAACAGCTTCCTAAGAAATTATGAAGGGAGAGTAAGCATGGTGCTGTGTGGAGACAGTCAGCTTGCAGCCAAGGAATGGCAGAGACCTCAGCATGCGAACCACTGTTGTTCAGGCGAAAGATGGAGTTTTGACGGGAATAAGAAACTTCTCCAAGATCTGCCACCAAGCGGGGAACAGTGCCCCCGCCACTACCCAGGATTCTGCACCCAAACGCCCGGGCCCTATTCCAGGAAGTGCCTTCCATTCTCCTATGCTCTCCCCAGGATCACAGATGCTTCTTGGCTCTGGAGCACAATCTCACAGAGCTGTAGCAAGAGGTGAGGGGAGGGAGCTGTAAGGAAGAGCCAAGCAGTGTCCTGGCCTGGGCCCGGGCCAGCCGAGGTTGACAATAACAGTGTGGGGTTTTCTAATTTTGAAACATCTGTGAAATCATGATTTTAAAATCTTGTTCCATTTGGAAATTTCTTGAAGATAAAAACTGAACCTGGCCTTGATGAGTTGACATCTTGAATGCTAGCACAGGGTGCAGTATGCAATCTCCCCTGTCCTCGTGACCCTGAGTACTGACTCCAGGAACCTGGCTCTGTGACCAGGTGTGGTCAGCAGAGTGGGAACCCAAATGGCCCAGGGATCTGCCCCAGGAGACACCGCCAGCATTGGGGGAGACAGGCAAGGGATAATCAACAGGGTTGCCTGAGCCCCAGGCAACCAGTACATGGCATGTGTCAGAACATAGTGTGTTTTACTTTGAAAGTCTTGACCTTGACATTTTGAAGGTCATTCCAACAGCCCATGCTTCATTTTACCTGCTAGGTGACATCATCCCGTGGTTTCCTTCGTCCGAGAAGCTCTACCGGCCGGACATAGGCCTGCTACAAAGCCTTCTACATCCTACCAACCACAGATTCCACCTGCCCTCTATAGACAGGTGGGAAACTAACCAATGAGCTGCCTAGAACCCCAGAAGCTGGGGTAACCGTGGCATCTCCTGCCCCCAACCACAGAGGAAGAATGCAGAGAGCAATGGCATGGAGCCTGCTGGTCCTGGGAAGCAGACAGCTCTTCAGAGTACCCAGCCCGTCACATCCTGAAATACTACACTGGCACCAGGAACCCAAAGGAAGAGAATAACTGTGGTAAAGAACATCCTGGAAGTCAGCGTAAGCCCATGTTGTTCCCCCAAGACAGAGACATAAAGTAATCCATGAGGTCCGACATGTGTGAGGCAGGCTGAGGTCTTTCAGGGCTGGCACGAATGACTTGCAAGTAGCAGTGACCAGGGATCAAATACTGCAATGATTCCCCCCAAATAGCAAATCAACTTCTTCTAAGCTGAAGTAACACATTACATTTTATAGCACCAGGTAATTTTAGGTGTGTTATTAAAAATTAGCATCACTATTTCACATCATTGCTGAGCCCTGTTTTTTAGTTTGTTTGGTTTGGGGGCCACACTCGGGACTCACTTCAGGCTCTGCTCTCAGGGGATCACTCCAGGCAGGGCTCAGGGAACCATAAGAGGATTTCAGGTATTGAACCTGGGCTGACCAAGTACAAGGCAAGAACCCGGACATCTGTACTCACTCTGCAGTCCCAGCTGCATTGTTTCTACGTAATATCAGCACAGCTGAAAAAAAATTCTCCACATAACAGTCGCATCCAACTACTTTGCAAAAACAAAATAGGGATAAAATCTGCAACAATCACTTCACTGAATGCAGTAAAAGAATGCATAGTTCCATCAGCTGTGCATCCTACACAGGATATAAACTCTCTGCACACTGAGCATTTGTATGTATGAGCACTTCTCAGCACTGCTCACTGGCTTTAGCTCAAGTGCTACAAGCAGCAGGTGTGGAGTCACGTCATTCTGGTCCAATGGGGTAGGCAGAGGCCTTTCTCCTGGGACTGGGGCAAAAGAAACTCTCTGGGGTGTGGCCTGCCCCCCATCCTCTGGCTCTGCTCTTCCATTAGCCCGAGGAAGTTCTGCCCAGACCTACACAGAGTCAGGAAAGTCAAGCAGCTGTACCTCTGGAGACCTCAGAGATTACTGGGGAGCAGAGACAAGAGGAACTTCCCCAGTTATCTCCCAGGCCTGGGTAGAAGCTGCTCGTCAATAAGGTGATGAACTTATCACAACTGTTCAGTTTCTTGCTGGAAAATGGAGCAGCAGGCCAGGGGCCCCTTCTATGGAAAAGCTCTCAAGTCAATCCTTCTGTCCTAGAAGTTCACAGTCACTCCGAATGGGTCTCCTTGATGGGCCCCCACCCTATGCCACTGGCCAGAGCTACGTACAACCCAAGCTCAAAGCCAACTGCCCTGCCCGCTGGTGGCACAGGCCAAAGAATGCTACAACAAAGCCCATGACCAACTTGCTCATCTTCCATGCCAGCAAGTGCTGGGGCCAAGAGCTGTCTCCCCTGTGACTCAGCTGCAAACAAGGTCACTACCTGCAAGGCTCAGGCTGGCCTGACCCAAAGATGACCTTGTACATTTGGGAGGAGGGGCCTTCTCCCTCTCTCCACCTTAAATTCCCACTCCCAGCATTCACCAGGTATTTCACGCTCATTGTCAGAGTGAATATCTTGGGAGGTCGGAGATGTGGTCAGAGTGGGAATAGAACCCAGAGCCTCCCACAGGCAACACCTGTGCTCCACCATTGAGCCACCAAGCACTTCTGAAAGCTCAGGAGTGCCTTGCTAATAACTGTTAACTTTTATAGTCTGGGTACTAGTCACTGCTTTAAACGCCACATGGATTAACTGATTTAATCCTCCAACACACCTGTGCAGTAGGTGTTCTCCGCCCATTTCACAGATGAGGAGAGGTGCCTTAGGGAGATTAAGGTGCAGAGGTCACAATAGCTTGGGATGGGCAGATCTAGGCACTGGGGTACAGGCATCCTGATTGTGGAACCCTGGATATTAATCATCGCTCCTTGTATAGAGGGGGCCTGACTTAGGACAGCAGAGTAGTAAGTGGTTTCAAAAGAGCCCCTGTGAGACATGGCAGAGCCTCAGAGACCATGGAAGGAGGCAGAAAGATCAGAGGGGAGGGGCTGGAGTGATAGCCCAGCAGGTAGGGCATTTACCTTGCACGCGGCCGGCCTATGCCAGCCTGGGTTCGATACCCGGCATCCCATATGGTCCCCTGAGCACCGCCAGGAGTAATTCCTGAGTGCAGAGCCAGGAGAAACCCCCGAGCATCGCGGGTGTGACCCAAAAAAGCAAAAAAAAAAAAAAAAAAGCAGGGGAATGCCAAGTCCTCAAGCCCCATTTCAACCAGACAAGAAGCTCAATTTTTTTAATTTTTTTTTATTTTTACAGTTACAAAGATATACAATTAAAAAGTTCATATTTGGGTTTTGGTCATACAGTGTCCCAGCATCCATCCCGCCACCAGTGCCCATCTCCCACCACCAACGTCCCCGGTTCCCTCTCCCTCCCCTAGCCCTCCTCCATGGCAGGTTCTTTATTTCTTTCCCTTTCTCTCTCTTTCTCCTTTCCTTCCCTCCAGACTATGGATTACAGAACATACATTAAAAGGTTGTCATGTGTATCCTTTTGCCTCTATTTAATGCTCAGTTCTAGGTTGGCATTAGTACCCTCGACAATTGTTAGCACACTGTTCCATTTTCTGTCCTACCTAACCTCTGACTCCCACACATCTGTGATAATCTCCACCTTTGACAAGACCTCCTGATATATGCTTCACCCCGACCTTGGATATTGGTATCATAATATGTACATATTTATTTATACCATGCAAATAAATGCAGTCATTCTGTATCTGTCTCTCTCCTTCTGGCTAATTTCGCTCAACATAATCTTCTCCATGTCCATCCATTTATAGGCAAATTTTATAACTTCATTTTTCCTAACAGCTGCATAGTATTCCATTGTGTAGATGTACCAAAGCTTCTTTATCCAGTCGTCGATTTTCGGGCACTCTGGTTGCTTCCAGATTCTGGCTATTGTGAATAATGCTGCTATGAACATAAAAGTAGGGATGGTGTTTCTGCTGCGTATTTTTGGTTTCCCAGAGTAGATTCCCAGGAGTGGTATGGCCGGGTCAAATGGGAGTTCAATTTCTAGTCTTTGGAGGAAAGTCCATATTGTTTTCCAGAAAGGCTGTACCAGCCGACATTCCCACCAACAATGGATGAGTGTCCCCTTTTCCCCACATCCACGCCAGCACTTGTTGTTCTTGCTCTTTTGAATATGTGCCAGTCTCTGTGGTGTAAAGTGGTATCTCATTGTTGTTTTGATTTGCATCTCTCTGATGATTAGTGATGGTGAGCATTTTTTCATATGCTTCTTGGCCATTCAAATTTCTTCCTTGCTAAAGTTTCTGTTCATTTCTTCTCCCCAGTTTTTGATGGGGTTGTTCACTTTCTTCTTGTAAAGTTCTACCAGTGCCTGATATATCCTGGATATTAACCCCTTATCAGATGGGTATTGGGTGAATATTCTTTCCCATTCTGTGGGCTGCTTTTGTATCTTAGTCACTGTTTCTTCTGAGGTGCAGAAGAAGAAGCTCAATTTTAATAAGAGACCATTTGACAGCATTTGCAGAGATGGACCTCCTTCAGCAGAAATAGTTCGGAAACTTCTGTCACAAGGCGATTCCCAGCTCACACTTTGGGTACTTTCTTCTGCAGGGTTTCAAGGCACAAGAGGAAGGTGTGATGGAGCCAGAGTGATAGTACAGTGGGTAGGGCATTTGCCTTGCATGCAGCCAACCGGGTTTGATTTCCAGCATCCTTTATGGTCCTCCGAGTGCCACCAGGAGTAATTCCTGAGTGCAGAGCCAGGAGTAACCCCTGACCATTGCTGGCTATGAATGATCCAAAAAAAAGAAAAGCAAAAAAAGTAGGAAAAGGAAAGTGTGACAACATGGACAGACCTGGCAGACTTTAGAGCCAGCCCAGAGTCTCCTTCCTTCTGCCTCCAAGCACAGCAAAAGCATGGGGGCCCAACACCCATTCAGTTCAGTCTGTCCTCAGCAGGGGAGTCACACAGTCTCCCAGGACATCAACTCAGTTGAATGTAGACAATGGCACCTGTTTGCACACAGCCTGTGTGGTCTGTCCTGAGATGCCATCTCCCTGGGACACAGGCTTAGAGAGGGGACCCTGGGCAGCAGACCGAGGACAAGACCCACGCTTTGGTATCCAACAGCAGGCACTGGAGGTCCATCTCTGCCATGTCCCTCTCACTGCCAACAGCTTCTGCCCCCTAGAGGCCACTTAGTGGAGAGTGAGTCTGGGTGAGCAGAGAGCCATGGCTGTGGGGACATGGGGTGCACTTAGCAATCTCTGCTCCTGATCACGGGAAAAGTCTAGAAATAATCAATACTAGGCACAGGCTCCCGCAGTGTTACACAATTCCCGGAGACTCCAGAGCTCCAAGTGTGCTGCAGGTCGGGGCCCTCTCCCAGTCCCCAGGTCACTTGCCAGGAATGCCCAGTGAAGCAGCAGGCTGCTTCTTGCTTGCCCACCCCAGGAAGGCAGCATGGAGCCTGGGAAAGCAGGGGATGGGTGTGGCTGATGGAGGACCACTCGCAGACTAGGTGAAAGAACAGGCTGTTCAAAGGCCACAGCTCAGTGCCCACCCAGAACATGGGGAATCTGAGGCTTATTGACGGACACAGGGTCTCTCCCTCCACCTTAAAGCCCCAGGGGGTAACATGTTCGCCCAAGGGTCTTCAGTGCAGCTGTGGCCCAGGCAGCTATGGGGCAGCAGCTCAGGTGAGCATACTCATGTGGATGCAGGAACAAACCAGTTACGGGAACAGCTGCACCCCATGGAAGAGGAGCCCTCCACTCCCGAGCCATTTCACGTATATTTCATCTACCTCATCAAAGCTATCGCGGTCCCGGCTCAGGGAATGTGAAGGTATCGGGTCAAGTGCCCTGTCCCTTAGATGAAACAGGGGGCAAGGGTGGGGGGGCAACAAGTGCAAGATTTGTATGACACAGGCCTTGCAAGCCCTGGGGGCTTGCCCCCTTCTCCCACCCCCCCACACCTGCAGTACCCTCAAAGCAACCACAGACCCACCCTCAGATGACGCCCAGGTAAAGATGCTCAAGACACACCCTCCAGAGGCAGGAAGGAGCCCAGATCAGCTTAATCTGTCTCCCCCGCAACAAAGGGCTCAATGAGCGCCCCCACCCTGCCCCCACAAAGGGCGCCTTTCTCCAGCCCCATACCCGCAATTACTCCCAATTACACGATGTGACAGGGCGCTGGGGCCGGGGCACTTAACTCGGGTCCTGCATTATGCAACGTTTTTTAATCCTCTTACTTAAGGTGGAAAACCGATATGGTGCTCTGAGTTCACGTGAGTGACTGGAAAAATAATTCCAAGAAATAAAAACATCACCATCAATATCACCTTACAGGCTCCGTGAAAGGATTAAAAGGATGCATAGTTTGGATTTTCAAATGCCCTCTCCCTGAACTTTGTTGGAACCTTTTCGAAGCAGGCCTCCTCAGGGGGAGTGAGACGGAGCAGCAGGCCCAGAGCTAGAAGCAGGAGCTGGGATAAGCAACAGCAGCTGGACCCCAGGTGCTCCAGCCTGTGCCCATGGCCACAGCTGGGGTAGCCTAAGCACAAGGCCTGTGACACGTCTCTTAGGCTCCCCTAGCACCTATGTGATGCTCCGGCATCATCTGAGCCAGAACCCCAACCCGTCTGCCTCCCTAAGCTAGGTCCCGCCCTACAGAGATGAGGACGCTCCTCAATGGCCCTGCCCCCTCTCTGAATGTCTGGCCCTTCTGGACACACTCCCAGCAGCTCCATCCAGACGTGACCCCTTCATAAATGACTGCATTCCTTGAGCAGCTCAGACACTGACAGGCCTCGAGACGGTCCTTAGCCCACCCTGGCGCCCCCATTTCCTTTAGGCTGAGCTCTGCTGTCAGCCCTTTCCCAGTCACCAGACCACACGGAACTCACCTCGGGCCACTAGACAGTCCAGGTGACTTCCAGCCATGGGTAGGCAGGTGGGCAAACAGAGCTAGCCCTCCAATACCCACACCCCAGCCCAGGGCCTAGACTTGGGATAGGAGGCAGCAGCCCGACACCAGCAGGTACAATTACAGTGGCCGGGCCCATTAAACCTTGGGAATAAAGAGCTGGCCTGGTAATTACCCCTAATCCCCTTCGAGCCTTTGTCTGTTAGCAGCACTGCCCCTAAGCCTAATGGTGTGAGATAAGTGGTGACTCCCCAGCCCTCCCCAGAGCTGCCTCAGGCAGGTCTCGGGGGGGGGCACTCAGCTCAAGCCCACCAGGATGCCTTTCATAAAAGACTCTTCTGACAGGACCCTCCACGAAGAAGAGAGATGGCCAGGTGACTGCCGCCTTACTGCATGATAAGGTCCCTGGGGCCTCAAGATGGCGGCAGCCTGGTGACAGAGTTACTGGTGTTTAACCAGGAGGTTGAGGCAAGGAAAACTGAAGCCATCAGGTCCCAACAGCCATTTCCTCTCCCGTATTCTGGGCACACTGAGACAGGGCTGCCCTTGAGCTTAGCACAGGATATGGCTTCCATTACAGAGTCCAACCCTCAAAACTGGAATGAGCAAATGACCTGCCAGTTACAAAAGCTTTCACTGGGTACGAACAGTCCCTCGGCTCCTGATAATAGCAGGTGCCTTTAAGCCTGAACCTTGAGTCTGCCCTTTCTCCTCTGAGTTCCACAGCCCCACTTACCTCCTAAGTAGCAGCGGTTGCAAACTCCAAGCTCTGACTTGCATGGGAAGCCAGTCCCATGTACCTCACAGGGCAGAAGAGAGCCCAGTCGATAACTCTTGCACCTACCTCCACCAAAACACAGCCCTCTCGATTCTCTGACTCTCTCTGAATGAAGATGTGGGTCCTCACCTGTTGGCAGAGGGGCGTTCCTCGTGACTATTCTCTAAAGGAATGAGAAATCCCTGTGTTTAAGTATCAGCAACTGACTCCCAATAATCGAATACACCAGGGGATGTGTCAGCCCGCTGTTTTGATTTGTGGTTTGCAGGGTCCTCCACCCTGACTCAAAGGCAGCTCCCAGAGAGATAGGCCAAGCTATCTCTACGGCCCTGGCACTAGCTCAGCACTTGACACGAGTAGCTCAGCACTTGACAAGAGAGGAGGCTCCTGGAAATTTGGGCGGCTGATTCGCTGAGTCAGCGGGGAGGGCTGTGGAGGGAGTGTAGCCTGTGCAAGGTGAGCAACAGGCAGCGACAAAACAAAAGGGGACCTCGGGACTGGAGGCTGTGTGTCTGTCATGCTGGTTCTCGGTGCCCCACAACATTAATAAAAAAGAATGCTCCTGGTTGGGGGTAATTTTACAACACATCTCCCAACCCACCCAGTTTTAAAGTGTGGCAGCTGGGGCTGCATGGTCTATGCATTAGGTACAAAGGTTTTCAGAGCTGAAAGTCAGAGATAACTCGATCCTGAGTACTGCATCACCCCACCAAGCATTACTTGTGTGGTCCTGGTGGCCCTCACCCCTGACTGTCCCACCAAGTGTGACCTTCATGGCTTCCGAGGGCCACCAATCCTAGCAGTGTTAGCCAGTCCCTGCTGGGAGTAGCCCCTATTAAAAAAAAATAGGCCTCAGCAATATTCGCCAAATGCAGAAACAATGGCTCCTCCTGAGAAGAAACCCAGCTCAAGGCCTCAGAGGCTCCTCTGTTTCAGTCTTTCGTCATCCTGCAACCACCAACATACAATGTGAAAGGGGTCTGTGGAGCCCAGAGGCTGCAGTCAGTGAGCAGCCTGTGAGGCAGAGCACAGATGGGCATCCTATCCTGGCAGCAGCTGGAACGAGCCAAGAAAAAGGAAAATGAGAGTGTGAGAGAGGCCGACCGTTCTGTAAGCCATCAGGGTGGTGAATGAGGGATACTGCAGTGAGTGCCTCTGTCCTTCAGGACACTGACTGCCAAACACTGAGTTGCTCGGCGGCCAACAGTGTTCAGGGAATGAGACCTCTGGAGGAGGGGAGGTGGGAACAGAAAATAGGCCAGTTTAAACCCTGAGGAGGAGTTAGAAGTCCTCATTGCTCCTCGTCATCCAGATATCAGTCTCTCTCCCAAGCTCTCAGAGGGTGTAGGGTTAAGCACACAAACACTAAATTGCCTAGTGGGGACAGGGGCAAGGGCAGGTATCACTCTGAAAACAGGTGGGAAGGGTGAGGTTCTCTGAAGATTTCATTAATCTTTTGGATTGTTTTGTTGTTGTTGTTGTTGTTGTTGTTGTTTCCAACTTATTGATTTCCTCTCTAAGTTTCATTATTTCCTTTTTCTGCCTGGGTTGGGCTCCTTTTGTTGGTCTTTTTATAATGTCTTCAGCTGTGTAGTCAGGTTATTTATGTGGGCCCTTTCTTGTTTCCTGATGAATGCTTGCAGAGCTATAAACTTCCCTCTTAACACGACTTTTGCCGTGTCCCACAAGTTCTTATAGTTGGTGTCTTCATTTTCATTTGTTTCCAGAAATCTTTGGATTTCCTGTTTGATTTCTTCTATGACCCATTTGTTGTTCAGGAGTGAGCTGTTCAGTTTCCAGGTGTTTGGTGTGACTCCCTGTTTCTGTGTATGGTTAACTTCCATTTTCAGTGCATCATGGTCTGAAAAGATAGCTGACACAATTTCTATCTTTTTATTTTATTGAGGTATGCTTTGTAGCTCAGCATGTGGTCTATCATGGAGAATGTTCCATGTGCACTAGAGAAAAATGTGTATTCAGCTTTTTGGCATGAAAAGCCCTATATATATCGACTAGCTCTCTTTCTTCCATTTCTTCCTTCAGGGCCAATATTTCCTTGGTGAGTTTCAGTCTTGTTGATCTATCCATCGTTGATAGAGCAGTGTTGAAGTCTCCAACTATTATTGTGCTACTGTTAATGTCTTCTTTGAGGTCTCTTAGCAGTTGTTTTATGTATTTTGCTGGCCCTTCGTTGGGTGCATATATGGTTCTCTGAAGATTAATACACTTAAGAGCAAAGGCAAGGACCAGTCCTTCCTGAAATCAACCAGTCTTTGAAAAGCTCCAAAGGATGCTCTCGTTGGAGGGCACTGCCTTCAGAAACCTCAATGTAGTAAAAGCACCTATAGCATATATCAAATAAGAATGAAAACTGGGGCCAGGAAGACAACTCAAAGAGTTTTTAGCTCGTGCTGTTAAATGAGGGAGACCCGAAGTTCTATCCTAAGCATCACATGATTCCCCCTTTGACCCGGCACTGACAGGAATGACTCCTGAGCACCAAGCAAGGAGTAGCCACTGAAAATATCTAGGTGTGGTTCAAAAGCAAAAGCCAAAAAAATAAAATTTTTTAAAAAGGAATGGAAAGCTATAAAGACAGACCTCTAAGAAATTGAAAATTGGAAAGAGTGAAATATCCAATGAAGTATATGAAACTACAGTCGAGAACAGTAGATCCTATAGTGTTTCCATCAGAGCCTGAAAAGATCCTAAAGCCCTTCCAGAGGGTCGGCAAAGCTGCCACACTGACATCCCCAAAGGTACAAGAGCTACTATGCTCAAAACTGGTCTCTGAACAGAAATCACGGAAACAGCAGCAAAATGTCCAAGGAATCTTTATCACTAGCACACATTAACAGTGCTAATGTATTCATCTTTTCTCAACAATAAGTGAAGTCAAGGAAACCAACTGGTAATAATTTTTATAGGCACTAAAATTGAGCTTTTAAGCAAAATTAGAACTTTGGGAACCCATCTATTTACCATAAGCTTGAGAACACACTTTCCTGGCAATATTGGTGGTGATAATTTACAGATACTGGAGTCTGGCACTAGCTAAAAAATGCATCTGAATTTATAAGCTTTGTGTCCTTCAGTGGGCCAATCTTTTAGAAATGATCGATGAATGGTGCCACAAAATTACACACAGAAAAAGTCAAAGCACAAAAGAAATGCATGAATTTAAACATCAGTGAGAACAAAAAGTTCCCCAGTTATATTTTAGCTCCCACACTGACAGTGACCTGTGGAAACACACCATGATAGAGTTGCAGTGTACTGTCAAGCAGAACAGCCACAACTGTTTAAAGGACAGTGAAAGCTGCTCTTCTCTTTTCCAAACACACATATGAATGAGACCAGACTTTCTTTATCCACTTCATCTCCACGATCTGCAGCACAGGATGCAGACACATGTGAGAATATATCCATCTCTATTAAGCCACACAACTTTTAAGATGCTAAGTTATACAGAATGAAAGTTATACTTTCATGCTAGAATTTTGCTGTAAAAGTATATATTTCTGTTAACATGTGTTTATTAAATTAAATACTTAAATTTATTTTCATTTCAAATGTGGCAAATAGGTGTGATAAAATAAAAATAGGTGTGATAAAATATGCACAGATAAAATGTGCATAAACAAGAGCTCTTTGAGATTCTCTAAGATCTTGAAGAATGTAAGCAGATTCTGAGACTATAAAGAAACTGGAAACCAAAAGATTTGAGAACTGCTGGTCTAGGAAGAAAAATGGAAAGATGGACACAAGGAGAAAAGATTGATTAAGGCACAATTAAAGAGTGTCAACATTACTAAAGACTATAATAATAATTCCAAAAAGGAGAAAGTAGGTGGGGAATTTTTAATCAAACAATTAAAATAAAATAATTAAATAGGGGTGGGGATTGGGCCCCTTCAGTAGTGCCCAGGGTTACTGCTGGGCAGTAGGGGTAGGGACCTGCTGGGTACTGGTCACTACTCAGCACTTCTTTGGGAGACCATATAGTACAGGGGATCACACCCATGCCACCTGTATGCAAAGCACATATTCTCGTCCTCTGGGGCATATACCAGCCCTGTAGAATTTTTCATTCAGAAAAAAAATTTAAGTTAAAATTCCTAGAGTAAACTTTCTAGACTTCCAAGTAATAACAAAGTTAAACAATAATGGGAAGAAGGATTAATAAAAATCTGAAGGAAAAATAACTAAGTTATTAGTTAATAAATAACAGATTTCTTTAAACTCCTATTTGGCAATGTAAACATGACATTTGAATACCCTAATTATAAAGAAAGATTGCCATAACTCTGAGTGGGAAGCAATGGAGAGTGTCGTAAAAACAGTCACAGATAAGGGCTGGAACACAGAAATGCCAGAATTCCCAGTAGCAGCCAGGAAACAATGAAGTACCAGCTTTGTGTTCTAAAGAAAAAACAATTTTCAATCTAGATTTTGTTTTCAGCCAAACTACCAAGTATAAAACTCAAACAAGAGGGCTAGAGAGATGGTACAGTGGGTAGAGTGCTTGCCTTGCATGTAGTTGACCCAGGTTCCATGCCCATCATTGAATATGCTCCCCCACCCCCAACACCACCAGCAGTGATCCCTGAGCACAGAACCAGGAGTAAACCTTGAGCATCGCTGGGTGTGACCCAAAAACAAAAACTTCACCTCAAGCAAGACAATTTTCAGAAATGCAAGCCCCTCTTTCTTTGCCTCCTTTGTCATCTTTTCAGAGAAACTCACAGGGACAGAAACAGAAGAGAAAAGGCATGGAATTTGGTAAACAGAATCAGAAGACTCCTGGAGCCGGGAAGGAAAGACTGGTGTCATTACAGTTGGTCCCAGACCTCGGGGAAACAAAAGATGATCTGATACACTGGACAAAATTATTCCAGTGTAGTCAAGGAATTGAAGGATTATTTAAAAAAAAAGTAACAGAAAACCAAGTAAACAAAAGAACAAGTCAGTGGCTATGTACTTAATTCCAAAAAAGTTCATTAGGGGGAAAGTGTGAAGGTCAAAACCAAAAGAAAATGAAGGAATATTAAAGCTCCCTGTAGAAGTCAGAGACAGGAGGCATGGCCTTTTATCCTAAGTTTAGGACCACTTGACTATGAATCTGTACTCCTCTAATAAAATTTAAAAGTTAAATAAAAGACTACCTAGGTAACCAAAAGGCCAAACTCCTCCTTACCACCTCAATCTAAACCATATTCCTTAGATTTCATCCATTTCCACCCCTCAAAGTTGGAGTCATCCCTTTTCAAATGGAGAAGTGTGACCTATGCCCTTGGGTTAGTGAATTGCAGGAAGATGTGAATTTAGATACTGACAGGGCATGTCTCTGTATTTCCAAGACCACTATAGCTGAGATGGCTTTATCAGTCTGCCTAATCCAAGACACACCTGACCCCAGTGCTCGGAGAAGCTGGGCTATAGTCCCACTGGAGCCAACAGTGCCTGAGTGGCAGTCAGGCCTATCTTGATGCCCAGATGTGACCAGTGATCTTCAGGCTTTAAGGGAAGTATTTGCTTCACCTGGTCTGAGAGGAGATCCAGAAAGGAACTTGTCTGCAGTACCATAAAAGTACCCTGGGGTCTCCCCTTCCTCCAAGTACAGCTTATGTGAGGCCCTTTCTTGTTCTTGTTCAGGCTCCAGGATTGGCCATTCGCGAAGAGGAAGAATCTCATCTCTCCTCTGGTCCACGTTCTCCCTCAGTGAGTTCTCTCCTCCACACAAATTGTGGCAAGTAGATGCAAAGTAGCCCCTAGGAGGGGCCAGAAAGATAGTACAGTGGGTAGGGCATTGGCCTCATGCATGGAAAGCTGGGTTCAATACCCAGCATCCCATATGGTCCCCTAAGCACTGACAGGAATAATTCCTGAGTGCAGAACCAGGAGTAAACCCTGAAAATCGCCAGGTGTGACCCAAAAAGTCCCCTCACCCCTCCAAAAGTGGCCACTGGGACACAAGACATGCTGTGCCAGGAGAAGGAAGAGTCAGGGCACAAAGCCAACTTTGGCCTAGGGGTAGCCAGAGCTGATGCCTGCCGGGTGTTATGATAGGCAGGGTTAGGGATTTAGGTGGTCAGGAGGTCCGAGAGATTGGAGATGCCCCTGGATGTGGCAGTGATCTTCAGGCTTTAAGGGAAGCATTTGCTTCCCAAAGCGCCCAGACCCATGCCTGGGAGCCTAAGCAGAGTCCAGGGGTCCAGGGAGGCATAATGGACAAGGTGAATTTCATGTTATATATGAAAGCAATTCTCCTGCTGGCTCCCTAGAGCACACAGCACCACCCTTCCACATCCAGCAGGCTGGCCCCAGAGGGCATGCTGGTGGACACCTGCTTATTGACCAAATCCCCCAAAACCAACCACTACTGTGGGGCCACAAGTCAATTCTGCCCATGTAGGAGGAGCTGGCTCCTTTCTTTTTGACATTTTTTAATTGAATCATTTTAAGATATACAGCTACGAAGTTGTTCATGATTGGGTTTCGGTCATAGGATGCTCCAATACCCATCCCTTCAGCAGTGCATGTTTCCCACCATTAATGCCCCCAGTTTCCCTCCTGCCACTACCCCACCCACCAAGCCACCTACCCTATATGTCAGGAACTTTTCCTCTCTCTCTCTCTGTCTTTCTCTCTCCCTCTCTTTTTCTCTCTTTCTTTCCTCCCCTTCTGGGCTTTATGGTCTACACTACAAACCATAAAACTGTACTGACAGGTTATCATGTATATCACTTTACCTACTCTCAGCACTCAATTCCTATCCAGAGTCATCATTCCCAACTATCATCATCATAGTGGTCCCTTCTCTATCCTAACTGCCCTACACTACTTGTGATAACCTTCTGACAGTGGACCAGTCCTCTCGGCCCTTGTTTCTACTGTCCTTGGGTATTAGACTCATATTATGTTGAGTTGTTTTTGTTTTTTTTTTAATATCTCACAAATTAATGCAGTAATTCTATATCTGTCTCTCTCCTTCTGACTCTTATCACTCAGCAAGATACTCTCCATGACCATCCATTTATAAGCAAATTTCATGACTTTACTATGACATACGTGGCTGCATAGTAGTCCACTGTGTACTTAGTGCCCTTATACAGCTGTCTGTTCTCAATATCTGGCTCCTTTCTAGAAACAAGTTGGTTCTGTGGATCCTGAGAACCCTCCCACCAAAGGTATGGATGCTAAGTTCTTAGACCCTAAGTGTTCTCTCAAGCGGCACTCCTAACCTTTCCCACTTGGGACCCCTTTTTCTATGCATTAAATGCAACAAGGGTGGGTACTATCAAAAACACCTTGTATTTGTTAGGCAGCTGATTTTTTAAGTATTTTATTATACCACCGTGAGATATACAATTACCAAGATATACAATTACGAAGTTCATATTTGGGTTTTGGTCATACAGTGTTCCAGCACCCATCCCTCCACCAGTGCCCATCTCCCACCACCAACGTCCCCGGTTCCCTCCCCCTCCCCAGCCTGCCTCCATGGCAGGTTCCTTATTTCTTTCCCTTTCTCTCTCTCTCTTTTCCTTCCCTTCCAGACTATGGATTACAGAACATACATTAAAGGTTAGGCAGCTGATTTTAAATTAATGTTTATCCATGTGAATTCAGAAAACATTTACTGACCCAAATTGTTCTCAATCCCCCACCCCATTCAGTTACACAGTGAGTTGAGTCTTAAAACAACTCACTGCTTTAAGAAGTTGGTGGTGGAGGATCTCTGATTACCACCATCATACACACTTGTCTCTTTGGATCAGGGCTCATCAGAGCATGGTCTCCAAATGCATCAGCATCATCTGCAGATTTTCAGGATCCACCTGCCTACCCACTATGGATGAATTAGAAACTGAACACTGGAGGGATCCAGAACTATGTTCTTACAATCTCTGTAGGTGACCCAAATGCAGGCAAGTTTGAGATCCCTGATCTGGATAATGCTCCCCTCTCTCCACCCTCCCCCGCAAATGATGTCTACACAAAGCAAGCCTCTTGCCCTGAACCAGGAAAAACAAAAAACAAATAGTTGGTTTCATAGTTTGCTCATCACAGTTAACATCAAATGCAGTTCCCTCCGAAATCACTCATCCGGCCTCTGTGCGTGTCTGCAGAGACTCGCACGGACATGCGTGCTGCTGCTCCGGAAGGGAAGGCCAGGACAGCACTGGCTTGTAACTGTTAGGTGTGTTTATATTTGCATGTTTCAGAGTGACTCCTAAAACCTTCTGAGCTACCTGGGCACAGGGCTCAGTTCACTGTCCCCAAAACAGCAGGGATATGGCCCCAGGGCTGTTGAGGACGTCCTCGGTGGGTAAGGAGCCCAGACTCCAGCCAACTAAGATCGTGTGGACCTGTGGTCGTTTGCTCCTGGACATGGAAGTGCTCAGTTCACTGTCCCCAAAACAGCAGGGATATGGCCCCAGGGCTGTTGAGGACGTCCTCGGTGGGTAAGGAGCCCAGACTCCAGCCAACTAAGATCGTGTGGACCTGTGGTCGTTTGCTCCTAGACATGGAAGTGCTCCATGCTCTCCGTCGGCTCAACTCGAGTCACTCCCACACACAGGGACCTGGCGAGAGCCTGTCCCCTGCTCCTCTCTACAGGGACCTGGGATCCCACCTCCACCCAGGCTCCTCCCCTCCTATCCAGATCACCTCCCGCCCCTGTGACTCAGTGTGCCTCATTATTCAAGGGTGCAGCACCAGGTCTCCTGGTCCCTGTATCACTCAAGAATTAGTCACAGGTCCAGGGTCCAGCCCTCAGAGTCCAGCAGGGGTCCCCTGAGAAGCAGGCCCCAGGCAAGCCCAGCTGGAGACCTGAGGCCTGCACACAGGGACCCTCTGAGAGAGCCCTCATGAAAGCATTCCAGGATGTAATAAACCCGTCAGGCCCCGGCTAATTTATTTCGAAGCGGATGATTTCCCATTTTTCAGAATGTAAATGTTTAGACTGCAGCATTCCCCTGCCGCGGCATCCGGGGTCCTGGCACGTGAGTGGTGCGCCCGGCCCACTTCTGCACAGGGAGCCTTAGATGGAAGCCTGCGCACATCCGCTCCATCATGCATGCACACGAGTGAGCCCGGCCCCACCCCAAGAGCCACCAACCAGCCTCTGTTTCCTTCCCTTCTCCTCACTCTCACTTTCCCAGGGAAGGGAAAAGGAGCCAAGGAGCTCTCCAAGGCAGGCCCTCAGCACTCAGGGAGTAGCCCTGACAACGCTTGTCTTCTGCTCTTTTCAAACTGGTCCTCATTTTCTCTGGTCTCAAATACAATTTATTAGATCTCTGCACTGTGTGAACAGGCCAGAGAAGTAGATTAGCAGGAATAAATATAACACCACAATCCAAGGAAACAGTGAGCTTTGGCTGAGCGAACCCCGAGCGCCTCTCCTCTCCATGCTGCCCGGAGCCCCATGCTGGCCCCAGAGCCCCTGCCAGTCCACACTCTGGGTGGTCAGTCCCAGAGGATTGAAGAGAGAAGCCCCACCAAGGGGGCCACAAGCCCAGGGGACACTAACAGCCCTGGTTCCCAACACTGGAAAACCTACTCCCAGGCACACACACTCATCAGTGCCTACGAGAACCTGGCACCAAACACACCCACACATGGGTGGCTGGCTGTGGGGAAGGATGGTAACCTTCAGATAACGACATAAGTGAAGGTGTATGTGGGGTACCCTAGACGCTCTAGCAGAATGCTCTGCTTCACAGTGCCAGGTGAATTCCACTGCCCCTCCTAGCTGCCACCTTCTGGCTGTGTGTCCTTGGACAGGTTGCCTCACCTCTCTGAGCACTGGCTGCTTTGCTAGCAATATGGGTTCAGTCAAGTATCCCTTTTCTGGCTTCTCCTTGTAACTGACATGTACTGCATTTCCTTACCCACGGCGTGACCAGGTGAGATGACCGAGAAGCAGACACTGCCCCTGGCCCAGAGATCCAGTCCCTTGGGGGTGTTTGAACTGGACAGTGGTGGACTCTGTTCAGCAAAAGCAAATTCCTATGAGAGTCTGAGGCAGCCATGGCAGCAGCAGGGAGTGTGAGTATCACCATCATTGGCTTTTTCTGGGGACCCTGGGCCCAAATCTAGCTGGCACTGCCAACTTCCTAGCTGTGATGCCTGGGCTTGACCAACAGAGCAAACCTTTACCTGTGGACAAGGTTTTCAGGAAGATGTTCCAACATGAGCCCTCTGAGTTCCATCTCAGCTCAAGCAAGGGTCAGAGCTCAGGGGGTCCTGAGAACAAATGTCCCATTTTCTCCAACACCAGTGACTAGTGAGGTCTCCTCCTCTCTCAGGACTCTGCAAATCAAAACTGGATCCAGTTTCCTGCTCACCCTCTCCCCATTTCACACCCTGGTCTGGGGCAAGGAGACAAAATTAGGTTAGCAAGGACCACCCCACTTCCATCATATGCACTAATGGGTTCCGTCCCCTAGTCTGCCTGTGAAACACATACACACAAGCACACGACACCTCCTGGCCAATCCTAACCACATAGCACATGGCAAAACCCTCCCCATCCACCACAGGGCAGCCTGGTGAGAAGGAGGTTTTATTCCATTAATTTTCCTCTTGGTAATTGGAAGCAGCTCCCTTCCCTGCATTTACAGGGTTTAATGAGCTACATCACAACACATTTCCCATCAGGCAGCTGAATCCCACTACCACTCTGTCATGCCCCCATGGCTACTATGTTGCCCAGGCCCCCATCCTGGCCAACTAAGCAAGCTTTCTCCCTCTCCAGGGTCCATTCTCATTGGGACAAGCCCAGGAGCTGCAGCCCACACAGACACTTGACAAATCCCTTTGTAGACAGCAGAGCAGAATCCTCTTTGGGCCCAGGTCCACATTATGAGCCATAAAGGTCTTTATGTGCCTATAAAGCAAAATTCCTGCAAAGCCTTTGCATCTTTCAACTCCACCTGCCACGTGCAATCAAGTGACTGTAGCGCCCTCACAGCCTAATCCCCTCACCCACTTTGTACCCCAGCTGGCACCTAACCACTGAGCAGCTTGGGTCCAGCTCTTCACCAGGCCCAGCCTCTCTCCACTGGACAGGGACAGGAAAACCCCGAGCCCACCTGACTTCTGGAGAACCCAACTTGTATTGATTCCTTCCATCATTTTAAGCAAATACCAACTGAGTCCCTAACCTGTTCCAGGCGAGGCCCAGGAACAGAACAAACCTGGTTGACAAGACCCAGTCCCTCACAGTATGCCCAATTTGGGAAAAGTAACAGAGAAATGAAGTAAGCCTTCTGATGGGATGCACACTGTGAAAGCCCTCGGCAGAGACCCACTGCTGCGCTGGGGGTGAGGGGGGGCGCTAACTCAGACTGAGCGCTATGATCAAACAATTGCATAGACATGAGTTTCATCAAGCCAAAAGATGAGGTGATCGCAATATCCATCTGATAAGGGGCTAATATCCAGGATATATCAGGCACTGGTAGAACTTTACAAGAAGAAAACAGTCAACCCCATCAAAAAAGGTGAAGAAGAAATGAACAGAAACTTCAACAAGGAGGTAATTCGAATGGCCAAAAGACATGAAAAAATGCTTATCATCATTAGTCATCAGAGAGATGCAAATCAAAACAACAATGAGATATCATCTCACACCACAGAGGCTGGCACATATCCAGAAGAGTAAGAACAACAAGTGCTGGCGTGGATGCAGAAAAAGGGGACTCATCCATTGTTGGTGGTGGAATGTCGACTAATATTTTGGAAATATTTGGAAAAGTAACAGAAATGAAGCAAGCCTTCTGATGGGGACGCACACTCATGTCATGCCTTTTTGGAAAACAATATGGACATTCCTCCAAAGACTAGAAATTGAGCTCCCATTTGACCCAGCCATACCACTCCTGGGAATATCCCTTGGGAAGCCAAAAATACACAGCAGAAACACCATCCCCACGTTTATGTTCATAGCAGCATTATTCACAACAGCCAGAATCTGGAAATAACCAGAGTGCCTGAGAATTAAAAGAAACTTTGGTACATCTACACAGTGGAAGAAGCCGTTAGGAAAAATGAAGTTATGAAATTTGCCTATAAATGGATGGACATGGAGAGGATCATGTTGAGTGAAATTAGCCAGAAGGAAAAAAGACAGATATAGAATGACTGCATTTATTTACATGACATAAATATCTAGATACATATATATGTATATATATACATATTATGATACCAATATCCAAGGTCAGACAAAACATGGATCAGGAGGTCTTTCCAAAAATGGAATCTCTCACAAGCGTCTGGGAGTCGAAGGTTGGGTGGGACAGAGAAGGGAACAGTGTGCTAACAATTGTTGTAAGTGATAATACTAGCCTAGAACTGAGTATTAAATACAGGCAAAAAGATACACATGATAACCTCTAAATGTATGCATCGCAATCCATAGTGTGTAAGAGAAGGAAGAGAGAAAAAGAGAAAAAGAGAAAGAGAGAGAGAGAGAGAGAGGAGACAAAGAACTCTCCATAGAGGCAGGCTAGGGGGAAAGGGAAGCAATGGAGGACATTGGTGATGGGAAATGGGCACTGGTGGAGGGATGGGTGCTGAAACAATGTATGACCAAAACCTGGACATAAACATCTATGTAATTGTATATCTCAATTGTATATGTATTGTAATTATATACCTCGTCTATTGTAATTGTATATCTCAACGGTGGTATAATAAAATATTTTAGATAGATAGATAGATAGATAGATAGATAGATAGATAGATAGATAGATAGATAGATAGATAGATAGATAGATAGATAGATAGATAGATAGATAGATAGATAGATAGATAGATAGATAGATAGATAGATACATAAATATTTTTAAAAAATAAAATAAGCTGGGAGAAAGAAAGATGGGGTGATCACACCAGTGAGAAAGATACACATCACAGAAAACGAAAACAACCAGTGCTGGCATAGAAGGCGGCAGGGTCATGAAAGGTGAGGTGGGAGGGGTGTAAGGTGGCTAGGTCCCTGGAGAGCCACGTTGGCAGCAGGAAATGCCTCCTCACCTTGGGGTGACATCTGTCTGCATGAAAACATCTGGGTCAGCAGGGCCCTTCGAGTCCCTCCACCAGACGTTCTCCCCTTCTTCCTCCATGAGCCCTTCAGCCACCATGGCCCTTATTCCCCCTGCTCACAGGTGGGGACACATGTGCCCATTGGGGGAGGGGGCCCAGAAGGAAGATCAGAGCCTTGCAGTCAGCAACAGGGGAGTCTCACAAAGGGGAATCCGGGACTGGGGCACAAAGGAGGTGACAGTCTGGAGAAGTTGGCATGTAGGATATAATGTCCCAGACTCAGAAGCGAGCAGGTTTCCTATGAGGCTTGAGAAGGACAAAGACAAGGGGCCAGACCAGGTCAGGCCTGTGAGCCCCCTCCCACTCTCTGACCCCTAACATAACCCACTCCCAGGCTCCTAACCTGTTCTCTAGAGTCTGATCTGTGAAGGCTCCTCGGAGGTGCATGCAGATCTTGTTAAAAATGGCCCTGGAGGGCCCGGAGCGATAGCCCAGCGGGTAGGGCGTTTGCCTTGCGCAAGGCCAGCCCATGACGTCCTGGGTTCGATCCTCGGCATCCCATATGGTCCCCGAGCACCGCCAGGAGTCATTCCTGAGTGCAGAGCCAGGAGTAACCCCTGAGCATTGCCGGGTGTGACCCAAAAAAAAAAAAAAGGCCAGGTGGCACCCAGCACTCAACTGCTCATGCATGGGCTAGAGAGATTGTGCAAAGGGCTGGAACATTTGCTTTGTATGTGGGAGCCCGGTTTCCATCCTGGCACTGAATGGTCCTAAGCAGCACCACCACTACCAACCCTGAGCATTAGGTATGGCTCAAATAACAACAAAAATTGCTTTTCACTGGCTTGCTAATTTATTCATAGTCTCTCTGTCTCTCTGTCTCTGTCTCTGACTGTCTCTCTCTAACACACACACACACACACACACACACACACACACACACACACACATACACTCACCCACTCAGTCCTCACTTACCAGGACTGTCGCCAACTTTGCTCTATAGCCCAGCAGACCTCCTCCCTCCCTATTCCAACCCTGGTACCAAGTGAATTGAAATGAGATGCTAAAGATGGCCCAAGTAAGGGACTGGAGCGATAGCACAGCAGGTAAAGCATTTGCCTGGCATGCAGTCGGACCCAGGTTTGATCTTTGGCATCCTATATGGTCTTCCAAGCACCGCCAGGAGTAATTCCTGAGTGCAGAACCAGGAGTAACCCCTGAGCATTGCTGGGTGTGACCCCAAAAGCAAAATAATAATAATAATAACAATAATAATAATAATAATAATAATAAAGATGGCCCAAGTGGCAAGGGATGACCCAAGTGCCCATGCTACTTGCTTTTATCTTCCCTTGGGAATCCATCCTTACATTAAAAAGGGCTGGAGGCCACAAGAGAATGGGGTGACTATTCCTGGCCCTGGAGAGCTCGCTCTATGCCCAGACTAAAGGATACACGCCATACCCCAGTCTTGACCACAGCAAATATTCAGTAAATTCCAACTCCACTATCAACACCCATGAGGAATATTTGAAGCTTCTGCCCAGGTTCAGCCTTGCAATCCTCACTTCTCTGGAATACACACGGACCTCTCCTGAGACCCTACACTGCCCACACACTGGTGACCCAGAAGGGAGTCCTGGACCTCACGGAGCTAACTTTCAGAAGGGCAGACGACAGAAATGCAAACATGATCAACACTGAGGGTGACAAAAGTGACATCACAGCAACCATGGGGGTGACGGAGTGGGGAACACTTTAGTTCTGGGAGAAAATCAGGGTGTTCTGAGAGGTGACAGAGCCAAATGATACGGAGCTTCTCATGCCAAGAGCTGGGGAAATGGTGATTCCAGGAAACAGGACTTGCAGAAGAGCAGAGGGAGAGGGGAAGCGCTGGCCCACTGCAGACAGAGGAGGCAGAATTGGCACACACAGAACAGGTGGCACAAAGGGACCATCCATCATTCCCATCCCGAGAAATGCTATAAATAGGGTTTAGATTGCAGCTGAAGCACCAGTTGGCTCCACTCACACTGTGAGAAGGGGTTAGATCAGGGGGGTTGTCACAGCTGCAGACCAGCATGATTCACATGGTTTGAAACCACTGCTGATATGCGTAAAAAAAACATCCCCAAGTCTTTGTGGCTTCAACCCCCAGGTTCCATCTCCCTTGTCCTATACATCTGGCCCCATCCTGGGGCATGTGCCCTTCTGATCCTCATACTGGAGCTTCAACGAGACTCTCCAATGCCAGGCAAGAGGCCAAGGGTTAGTGAGGCCAGAGAAGTCCCATCCCTGCACACCATCAGCAGGCGATAGTGGACCAGGCTAGTCTTAGGGCTGGCACTGCAAAGTCTGAGCGAGTAGGTGATAGAATCCCAAGGGTGATGGCATACCAGCTCCTTGCTCTGCAGGCACTGTCCAGGGAAAGTAGAGTCCATTTATCAAGGCAAGGCAACTGACCACCATGCACCCTCTCTGTTCGTAATGATCCTTGCCTCCCTAAGGCTCTTGCCCATGCTCCTCCCAAGGCCCCCACCACTCAGACTCATGTTTGCCCACCTTCCCTGGCCCAAACCAGCCTGAAGATGCCTGACACCAGCCCCTGTCTGACGTGGACATTGGTGGGAGCTGGAACCGGAATCGCTTCCCCATTCGTCCTCACTTCGAGCTCTGTTTGATCCTGTATCCCACGCCCCGCTGCCATTACCCCCTTCCCCAGCCCCGCCATCAGCAAGGGCCTCAAATTCTGATGCAACAGCACAGCTCCTCTGGGTGAGGCCAAGAAACTTCCACCATCATAAAGATGTCTAAACACTGGCCCAGCTGCCTCAATACAGACATGACCAGCCTCACGCACATCCGGGCCTGGCCCAGCCCTCCTTTCTGCCCCTGGCTCCACAGTAGGGGGTGGGCGAATGAAGTAGTGGGGACAGGGGAAGAGGGAACTGCCACGCCCAGCCTCCTCTCCTCATGGCTCCAGGGAAGGGGGCCCTTTGATGGCGCCTACTCTCACCCCTCGGCAAAGCGGCGACAGCTTGCACACTAGATTTGGTGCCAAGCCGCCCAAAATCCAGTTATTTTTACTCTGTTTGTTTATCCTGTTTGGAGCTAAGTCTGTGTCACCACTTGTTATCATAACAGAGAGCACCTGGATGTGTGCTCGGAGAAGCAACAAATGAGCTTCGGAGAGCGGGGACTGCCAGGAACACCAACTGTGTTTGCCGCCTGGTGTCCAGGCTGCAACAAAAGAGATTCCTTCCCGACCCCCGCACCCCCATGGGAGGCCTCACCCAGACAAACCAGCCACAGTGGTAGCTGCTCCTCATCCTGGGCCTGGGATGCCACTCACAGTTTATGACATGGCCCAAGGTTGATAGTGACTCCTCCTTCCCAGTCAGCTGGGACCTGCCAACCAGTCCTCAGAGCTGCCAGGGACCAGAGAGCCTTAAAGGGCAGGGAAGACAGTGACAGATACCCACATGGATGAGCCAAGAGGGTATGAGGTCATTACTGTGTTCCAAGAGGCTCAATAATTTCCCCAGCCCCATAAGGGCTCACTTACCCCTATGGGGCTGGGGAACACAGCCCTCTCTGTGAGGGGTGGTGGGGAGAGGAGCCAGGAACAAGGTGTTCTTGATCCAAGGCTCCCACTGACACCAACCTGACTCCCGTGGGGTTCCAAGACCCCAGACCACTCGCCACCCAACTCCCTTCACCTGCACCACCCCCGTGCTCCTGAACCCTGACTCTGCCAGACATCATCAATGGGTAAATGAATAAAAGTTGGGGTAAAAGAGAAGGGGGAGAAAGGGAGGGAGGGAAACTTGGGGGCAGAGAGTGGCTGGAGGCAAACTGGGGACATTGGTGGTGGGAAATGAGCACTGGTGAAGGGCTGGATGTTAGAACATTGTATGAATAAAACCCAATCTGAACAACTTTGTAATTGTGTGTCTCACATTGATTCAATTTTTTAAAATTTTCAAATTAAACTAAAAAAGTGGGGCTGGAGAGACTGGACACTTGCTTGGTTGCAAAGGTTGGACACTTGCCTTGCATGAGGCCAACTCCAGTTCACTCCCCAGCACCATGTACTGGTGCTGAGCACTGCCAGGAGTGATCTCTGAACATAGTGATCTCTGAACAGAGAGACAGGCATTAAGTCCTGAACACAAGTATGGTCCTAAAGCAAAACAAAACGAAACAGATAAAATAAGAATAAAAGGTAACAGAGTCCTTTAGAGTTCAGCTACTCACCAATCATGACCAGAAATCGGGGGTACAAGAGCAACCTCTGCCAGTAGCCCCCCCCCACCCTCAAGCAAGATGCCACCCTAGAGGGGAGGGGAAAGCAATCACGCTGCTCTCAGGGTACTCAGCCTAGCGGGAGCATGACCCAGAAGGCAAGGAGCAGGGAGTGGGCAGACCCTCCACTCTCCCCCTGACCCAGGCCTTCCTCTGCAACCACCCACTCCTTGACCTCACCCATCCATTCACCAGTGACTGAGCACCTATCTTGCTCTGGGCCCTGTAGTCGCCAAGGTGCTCATGGAACATGGAGCAAACAGACCCCCGAGGCCAGTAGCACAGAGTGTGCATGCGTGTGGGGGAGAGGGGTTGTGGGCAGACGTCAATGGAGGTTAAGTTTGGAAATCAAGATGGAGCAATGGTCTTCCCCAGAAGAGATGGGCTCTTCCTTATCCAGACAGATTTCTGGGGACAGAGCCTCACCCAGAGCTGCCATGAAGGGGTGAACCAGCTGAAGAGCCACATTGTCAGGACAGCAGGGGATAGACTGAAGCTGGAGGAGACCAAGGGCCAAGTGCTTGCGGCAGGGTTTGCAGGGCAGAGAACAGGTCTTCTAAACACCCAGTGCCTGAGACACGTGGGAGGGCTTCCCCACCCTGGAGGCACTGCAGTGTGGAAAGCTCTGGAAGTCAGTGAGGGGGCCCTAGATTGGAGGCCAACCACTCATCACGGAGCAGGTGTGCCTCAATAAACAGGGGTCTTCACCTCGGCCCCAAGTAGGGAGAGTTGACAGCACGGCATAAACTTGCAGCCAGATGGACTGCAGGCTCATGCTCCCCACTTTTCCCTTTATCGAGAGCATAGTTTCTTATACTTTTTTCATTTTCAACCCCTTTTGCCCAAGAGATTAGCCGTCCACCTTCCTACATACCAAATTCCGCAGGATGGATATGTCGTTCCCAACATTCTCCCTTCTGAAATCCAACATGCTATTTCGCCAGTGAAGACGGGAACAGCACCAAGCCCAGACAAAGTCAGACCCAAACACCTGAAGAATCTGCCGTCGGTAATCATCAATACACTCGCTCAGCCCTTCACACACTACCTGTCCGAATGCAAGGTGCCCTCCCAATGGAAAACCAGCAAGACAGTTCTACTGTTCAAGAAGGGAGACATCCACGACATTGGCAACTATTGCCCCATCTGCCTGTTGTCTGTCATCTACAAGCTGTTCACTCAAGTCATCCTGAACAGGATTGGCAGAACATTAGATGAAGGGCAACCATGTGAGCAAGCTGGTTTCCAAAAAAGAATTCAGCACAATCGACCATATCCACATGGTAACCAAGCTCATTGAGGTTTGTTAAGGAGTTCAGGATGCCGCTCTGTCTCATGTTCATTGATTTAAAGAAAGCCTTTGATTCTGTGGAGACTGAAGCAGTCATAGAAGCCCTAGCCAAACAGGGCATTCAAACCCAATATATCAAGATCCTTCGTGAACTGTATTACAGATTCATCACCAGGATCTCAGCATTCTACAAAGAAGTGATCATCAATGTCAAAAGAGGGGTTCGGCAGGGTGATACCATTTCACCAAAACTCTTCAGCACCACCCTCGAGAATACTCTGTGGCAATTAGAACGGGAAGGAAGGAATGGGAGTGAAGATAGGACGGTCGGCAACTACACCACTTCTGCTTCGCTGATGACATTGTTCTAATAACACCAAATATTAGCCAAGTGGCACAAATGCTGACTGACTTCCGACCGAGAATGTGGAAAGATAGGTCTACAGCTGAATCTAAAGAAAACGATGTTCATGAAAAATGAACTAGTTCCAGAGGCCCCATTCACTCTCAATGGAACAAACATCTCTGAATGCAGCAGTTATGTGTACCTAGGTCGAGAAGTCAACATGATGAACAACCTAAAACCTTAGCTGTGCGGGAGGAAGAGAGTGGCATAGAATGCCTTCAAAAGCATCAAAGAAATAGCGAAAAGACAAAGAACCTCTGGCTCCGGGCACATCTCTTCAACTCCACCATTCGCCCTGCATTAACATATGCCTCAGAGACCTGGGCCCTACGGAAGCAGGATGAGAATGCTATTCGGGTCTCCCAAAGAGGAATCAAAAGAGCTATGCTTGGAATATCATGTCTCACTCAAGTGAAAGAAGGAATCTGGAGCTCCAACCTCCGTCACTGTTCCAGAGTCAGGGACTCTGTCTTGTTTGCCAAGGCATCGAAAATCAGATGGGCTGGACATGTAATGCGATTTGGAGACAACCGCTGAACTAGAGCTGTTACCAACTGGTTCCCACGGGATGTCAAAAGATCACGTGGCCGCCCACCTACGAGATGGTCAGACTTCGTCAAATCCCTGAACGAATGTTTTGAGGCTCTTCATATTCCTGAAGCAACCAGATGCCATTGGGCTACACTGGCATGTGATAGGGTTCAAATGGAAATATTACTGGTGCCCGCTCGAGCAAATCGATGAATAATGGGATGTCAAGTGATCAAGTGATCAAGTGTAATTTTTGGTCCACTCCTGGCAAGTGTGGCAAGATAAGTCCTGCTCAGAACATATTCTTCGCTCTGTGCTCAGGGATCACTCCTGGCAGGACTTAGTGAAAACATATGGGGTGTCAGAAATTGAAACCAAGTTAGTCACATACCAGGCAAATACTATCTCTCGAGTCCCGAAGAACTTTGCTCTATAGCACATTTTTAAAAATTCATGGCGTCACAACCCACAGTTTAGAAAGCAAGGCCACAAGTCCACCATGGCTTCCCTGCGTCCCCACTCACACACAAAAGAAACCTGTCCAGAGAAGCTGTATACACACCAGTGTCTCTGCACCCCAGGTAGTTCCCAATCCTCCCTCACAGGAGCCACACAACTGGGCCCAATGCTCCTCAGGTCCCACACGCCCTGCCTGACAGGCGGGGTGCATGGCAAGAAGCATCTGGAATCTTCTCTTCCCCTAGCTGTCTGGCAGAGGCTACTGTCCACCCAGTGTGATAGGGAGCAGCCATGGGGCAGAGGCCAGGCCACTGGCCTCCAACTCTGGAGTGGCAGCTCTGACTCCACTGAAAGCACATCCTTGGGGCCGCCCCACCACTCTGGACAGACCCTCACATGCAGCAAAAAACCTGTAGTTCTGGGACTGGCCTCTCTTGACCTGTACATAGTTCTACCCAGAATGAGTCCATAGCAAACACATACAGTCCCCCACAGCCCAGCCCCCAACTGTTTGGCCCCATGACTCTGCAAAAGTGGGCAGAGCACTAGGGGCCCAGCCCCTGAGAGAGAGGCCTGAGCATCCACCCACCCCAGATCAGGCCACCTCCATCTACTTAGGGGCTTCTATGTGTATGTCCCCAAACCATGCCACAGGCTCCCAGCAGTATCCTCAGTTGGCCCTAACACCATCCCAGACTCTGCTCTGTCAGCTGGGTCAGGCCATCCCATCCCACCTCACCACTCTGCAGAGGTCACCACTGGTGCCATAATGCCACCACTTATCAAGCCCATGTCCCTAACAAGTTTCAGTGACCTGGCAGTGGGTCTGGAGGCTCTTCCTATGCTTGCCGGGGCCCTGCCTGCACTGGCAACCCTGACTATGTCATAACCCACTGTACCACCTATGACCTGAGTCCCTGAGGCTAGCTCCTCTATGTGGGTACCTCAGTCTCCTGGCTGCCTGTGACCTCTCTCGGGGGTCTAGTGAGAACTGAATGGGCCCTACACCCAACATCTGGAGGAGCTTAGTAGCTGCCATATCCCAGAATTCCCCAGGTTGGGCAGTGAGGAGCCAGGAAGCGCCCGGGAGGGGAGACACACTCCTGCCCAGCCTCACGCTCTGAGCAGACCAGTAGCAGTGCTGCTGCCACACCTATGTTTGCTCTCCCATCTCCTGTCCCCAGCACTGGCCTTCTCAGCCCCAGCCTGCTCCTGGAGCAGCATCAAATCCTTGTCAGCAAACAGCACATTAATTGCTTCTTGGCTGGGTTTCAAATGATATCACAGAACCAGGCTGCTCGATTTGAGCGAATGGAAAGGAGGAAGGAGGGGCGCCCAGCAACTCACGCAAGAGCCTGGGATGATGATGGGGAGCTCCAATTACTAATTAATTGACTGCTCAGATGGAACAAATCTAAAACCCCAACAGGTTGGGAGAGCAAGGCCTGGGCTCCCCGCCAGCCCCTTTCATCAGAGCAGAGCAGAGCTCTGATTCTCGACCACCTTCGGGAGGGGGAGCCCTGGAGTCCTGCCACCCACAGCCCGGAGAAGCAAACAGGGCCGGGGACCCTGCCCTGACCCTGTCCCAGTCCATTTGCTCTCTCACTCACCCCACCAGCTCATGCTGCACCCCCAGTATATACCCACACAGCTTCCCCCCCCAGCCCTGGCACAGTGCCTGGCTGATGGCAAGAAACAAAGCTGCCCAGTAGGGCCAGGATGGGCTCATGCCGCAGAGCACAGGCCTGCAAGTGCCAAGTCCTGAGTCTGATCCCTGGTACCACATGGCCCCTTGCATACTGCAGGAGTGGCCCTCATGGCCCTAAGCACCACTGGGTATAGTCACCACTGAAAACAAAAAACTGCCCAATAAATGTCCATTGAGTGGATAAAAGAGAGAACGAATGAATGATGAGCACAGGGTTAGGTTCTTAGCTCTAAGACTGAATCCATGCCACAACAGGTGTGGCCCCATGGGGCAAATACCGCTACAAGGTCGGGTTTACTGCTAACCAAATGAGCCATTAATTAAGCCCAATATTGCAACCATGTCTCATGCCATATGGAGGCCCATCAAGAAAAGAGAACAATAACTAAGGGCTGTGTTCTCATAGGCGAGGCCAGGGACCCCTCTAGAACTCAGAATGCAGAGGGACTGGCAATCAGCCAATATGTGGACCCACTTCACCCCACACCACAGAAGACCCCCTACTCACTGGCCCCAAGCGTACACACACACACACACACACACACACACACACACACACACACACACACACACCTGCAGGTGGGGAATGGATGGTGTGCAGATGAAGTTGACTGAAATTTTTCTGAAGAAACCACACTCCATGACACTGCAGAACTACTAAGGGGCCTACAGGAGCACACAGGCCCCAGATAACCAGCTGTGGTGAATCCCAAACTTTCAGGCGCTGTTCTCCGTAACAAGGTCCTGGTGACAGAGACCCCAGCCCACCACCCCCAGCCCAGGCTCTGGGCCTCTTGATGTCTGGATGTTGAGGTATGACCCCACTATCACCCACCCATGAAGCTGACATGGATGGCTCTAAAATGTACCTGTGTGTGTGTGTTGGGGGGGGGGAGGTCACAGGCTCAGGGGGTATCTCAGCTCTGCTCCTTCCAAGCTGTGAGATGGGAGTTAAATTCCTGAGCAATCTCTCTGCTGTAAGATGGACCAAACGCAGCAGGGGACAGCCAGCATGTCACCAACACAAAAAGATTAAAGGCTTATGCTGCCTTCTGTTACCCCCACTTCCTTCTCTAATCACTGTTGAGATGGGATTTAGGACACCCTCCCAGACCCCTGACTTCTGTTTCTCTCGCCAGAACTTTCCATTTTTTTTCTGAAACCCACCATTTTTGCACCCCAGGTGCATGCATTATCAGCGCTCACCTGCCTCCTCCCTAAACTAGGAGTTGTGCTCCCTTGGTGAAGGCCCTTTCCCACCTGGACCTGCCTAGTACTTGGAAAGTGGTGAGTCATTCTAAAATATTATCTGTAGCTATAGTCATCTGTGATGGCTCCAAATTTTCTAAAATTTAAATAATAATAATAAAAAGCCAAGGCATTAAAGGCCCCCACGTGCTAAAAGGTAAAGGGGTACAGGGGGCATCTAGGAACTGGCCTTGAGATCTGGAGTCTCTTTGGGAGGTGCTGATGGAGAGGGGGCACCCTTGGCACCACCACAGCCTTGTTACAGTGCCAAGGACTGAACCAAGGACATGTGCTGGACCTCTGAGCCACAAGCCTGGACTCCACCATGCATTATTAGTATTCATTATAATATCTTAAATAATATGTTTTAGTAACAGTCAGTCATAATAGCCACCTTCCCCTAGTGTATGGAATGCCTCACACACGTGGCCTTGTTTCATTCTGTCGAGGACCACGAGCTACTAGCGCCCTTCACAGGTAAAGAGCCTCAGAAGCGAGGTAACTCTCTGAGACCTGGCAGCTGGCTCAGGACCCACAGCTAAACTGGAACCCAGATCTGTGGGAGGCACCTCCAGCACAGCGGCCACGTACCCTGCTGCCCTCCTGCCCCACCCTACTCGACCACCCAGGCTGCCAATCTGCAGCTGGAGGGCTTCAGACTTCAAACTTCCCAGAAATGGATTTCTGAGCACAATCTTTTTTTTTTCACCCCTGGCGGGAGACTAAAAAAAAAAAAGTGATTCCTCTTGGTTATGGCAGTCTAGGGCTTTTGGATACATTAGTGGAGCTTAGACCAACTCAAGAGGCCAGTGAGTGCTCGCTTATGTCTGAGCTCCTAGCTCAGGGCCCTCCCCACAACTGAGGTGAATGGAGGGAAGGGGAACCAGCTCCAAATTCCCCTCTTAGGTGTCTGCACCCCTCCCAGCCACACCCATTGTGCAGGAGGCCCCCCAGCCCAAGCCCACAGCGCACAAAGGGGCCCACACCTGCACGGAATATCTCTAAATCCTGGGGCTCTGCACAGGGCAGCCAGCTCACAGGGGACGGCAGCCAATCCCAGGATGAAAGCAGAAGCCATCCTGTTGACAATTCATTCGTATTTCTCCCCCCAAATCCATCCACAACAAAACTGTTAAGCTCATGTTTCCTCTCCTGTTGCAAACAATTGTAAAAATGATTGGTATCTGCCCTCCGTGAGGAGCCCGCCTGCTTCATCCCCAGGCTAAATCTTTCTGGAAGGGCTGCCTGTGTGAGAAACGTGCATTCCCAAGACACACAGATAATGGTTACTCTTAGAGGCCCTAATCACTCAGCTCAGAGTGGAGAAAATGCAAAGGCTAGCCAAGTGAAGCCTGGATGGCCAGGCACCCCGGGGCAGAGAGGCTCAGGCTGCATTTGGATGTTTGATCTGGGTGTTTGTTCATCCATCTCTGGACCTCCCCAAGGGAATCCTCCAGCTTCCTGCAGGAGTCTCTCTTGCCTTTGTCTAGAAAAGTGCAATTGCTTGGCCAAGACGAAGTGGTGTGAGAATTAGACGGGTGTAAAGAAAAGTCCCGGTCCTAAGCCTAACTTTGATCCCCCATCAAACTTTGATTCCACCCACCTTAGGCCCGCAAACAGAGCCTTCACCCGAGAGCTTTCTCCTCTGCACTTGGAACCCATGACCTCTTAGGGAAAGGCCCGAATGAGACAAGCAGATGCAACAAAGGTTTAAGCCAGATACACAGAATATCTCATTGCCAACAGCCAGACCCCTAGGGAAGGAGGTGGGAATGGCAACTGGGGGCAACGTGGCTCACCACATAACTATGGGGCTGCAAGAATTCATGTAGATCATTAAAGAGGAAACCATCTTTTTAGCTGGAAAGAACCTGGAAGTCCCACACAGTTTAACACACACACACACACACACACACACACACACACACACACACTGCAGAGCCAGGGATGTGCCTCAAGTGGTAGAGAGCAGAGAGCGATCATGTGTGAGATTTGTTCCCACCACCCCAAACCCCACCCCAACCATGCCAGAATCTCCAGGTATGGACCCATTTTCCCTGAGGACCACTAGAGGAGTGACTCACCAGTCACTGTATGTCAGAGAGCCGCTGGGGTCCCCAACAATACCAGGAAATGAGTTCCCTTCTACCTCCGAGCCGGTGGGTAATGGATGAAAACTCAGGAATCCGGCACAGTCTTAAAAGGCTTTACTATCACAGGTTCTGATATACAGTCCAAGAACAGGAAAAACCCTGGACTTTGGGTTCCCAGCTGGGCCCGGCCACATGTAGGCCAAGATGGCTGCCACCACATGTTGAAGCCCAATAGAGAATGAAGAGGAGAGGCAGAAAGCCAAGGGAAACCAAAATGGGAAAAGTGCCTTTCTCCTTTCTCCCAGCTTATTTTATAGATAGAAACCCACCAAAACTTCCCAGCCCATCCTGGGCTGGGCTACCTAGAGATGAGGCCAGGCAATGGACCCTTTGAAATGTAGATCTTCAGGTGGGCCTTTTGGCTTTACAAATGCCAGAGCTGATTCAAAACCTTCCTAGCAGGGCTGGGAGGGGCTGCAAGTTAAGTGTAGCTAGAGCTTAAAGTAGGGCATGTCGCCCAACAACTATATATGCTATATATGTTATATTACAAATATAACACACACACACACACACACACACACATACACACACACAATCATTCCCTTGTCTTCTGGTTTCAGTCCGCATTTTAGAGAATGCATCTCTTCCACACTCTTCTCATTCCATATAGGACAGAGTGCACATCCCAAACTGCATTTTTTTCTGACCTAGTAATTGGTTTAAGGAAGGGTACATGACCCTCATCCAGTGAGCCTTGGTACTCCGTTAGGAGTGCTGAGAGACTCCACCTCTATCCCCAAAAAAGAGCAGATGGGGTAAACCAATGCTTAAAAATTTGGGGGGCTGAGAAGAGAACTAAGGGGCTTCAATGAACCAAGCCAAGCCACTGATTTATGGGTCTAATCTGATCTCAGTCAAAAAATAAATCTTGTGCAAAATATTAGAAATCTAAGGAATCACACATGTAGCTTTCCTAATATTCTCTGAGCAGTCCACTGGTAGACCAGGTATTACTCGCTCTAGCCCCCAGTCTATCTCCATTACAGTTTTTCCTCTTATTGCTTGATTTACTTAAGCCTATTGATTCTGTTCTCAATTCCCACACAGTTAAGAGATGGCTGGCAGCAGCTCAACCACCTCCATCTTACTTGGTCCAGTGGGACAGACGGAGTCTTTGTCCCAACATTCTTAGCAGAGATCCTGGGGCTCACCCTGATTGGATGAGTTCTGGTCATGTGCTTTCCCCTCAACCAATCAGAACATCCAGCTGACCCCCTGGGTTCAAAACTGATTCGTTCACCTGTTGATCTATTGCTACTTACTGTCAACTCTGTATAGGTGATAATCAACATAGAACCTGCCCTCCAGAACTCTCAAACCCAGGAGAACAACCCTCTAGACTAGCAGTTTTCCTGCTGATAATTCTAACATTGAGCACTGGAGCTGTGAACACAGAGCCTCTAAACCAATGTGGGAGCAAACTAGCATTCTGGGGTGTGATAACGCAACCTCAATAATGCAAGCTTCTTATTTTTAGAACCAGTGAACCCATCAGTAATCTAGGCAATCCTCAAAATCACCCTTTGACAGAGGCCAGTCAGAGACCACCATGATGACTTTACAGAAAGAGGCAGAAACCCAAGAAACAGGGATTGTGCGAGGCTACCCAGCAAAGAGAATCAAAACTCACCTGCCACACTGACCACATTCTGCCCGACTTGAATGTAATAACCCCAGAGCTAGTGTCCAAAATAAACAAAAACAAACACAAAAAAACCAGCTATCCATCTGCCATGGAATGTCAGGGCTCTCAGGAAGATGCGGAGGGCTGGAGGGAGAGCATCCAAGACTGGCCACGTATCTGCTGGTGATGGTCGGGTGCCATGTGCCCACTGATGGAACATAATGGCACACCACACTTCACACTGCTGTGCTCCTAACAGAAACCAACATGCACTAGGTGGGGCCTTCTCAGCAGGGGAACAGGAAACTTCCCAAATCCTCAGCGTCTCTCTCCAACCTCAGCAAAGCGATGCCTAGGCAGGTGCCCTGTGCAGAGTGCACACTACAAACGGCCCACACTGCACACAGAGCGCACTGCTCATGGCCCACAATGCACACAGAAAACACGGCACACAGCCCTCACTACACACGGAACACACTGCATGCAACCCGTGATACACACGGCCCATACTGTTCATGGCTCTTGAATAAAGATCCTGTCACTGCTGTGGGCCAGAGGCAGAAGGTGAATAAAACAGCTCTTGCCTTTGTTCTACAGTATGAGAAAACAACTATTTTACAGTTAGAGAAAACAAAAGCTACGGAAAGAGCCAGAGTGCCCAGACTGAGAGGCCTGCATGCAGCACTGGATCCCGCCTTCCCACTGCCCCCTGCCCCTTCCCAGCCCCCCAAAGCCCATGAGGGCCTCCCTATAAGGAGTTCAAGGCTAGACTCAGACCCTTTATTTCATTGCCCTAGGGGGCCTCCCAGATGCTCCCAAGGAACTTCCAAACTCCCAGGACACCAGAGCCCTTTTACACAAAGTGTAAAGGACCCCGCACGTGCTCACCAACAAGCCGAGGGGACAGCATGCTGCTGCGGTCTCTTCACCTTCTCTGAAGCTGATCTGGAGACCCCTTATGACCTGGGGAGGAGGATAGCAGAAGGTGGTGACCAGGGAGGAAGCCTGACCTCCAGGGCTCTGCTCTGCTGCAGATCTAAGGCATCAGAAGGGCGGAGCTTGGACTCAAGCTTAGATACCCACCTGGCCCTGCCCCCACACTCTCTAACAAGTGGATTCTGGCACCAAACAGCTTCAACCCTGATGCCAACCTTCTCTGGCCTCTAGGTAGCCTGAGCCAGGCAGAAGCACCTGTTCCCTCCTGGGGCTCCACTCTGAGCCCTGCACAGTCTGTTTCATACTGTCCCCGTGCTGAGCACAGGTGAGCAGAAGCAAACATGGCGTTGTCATCTCTGCTGTAGTGCCTATGTCGGGGTGGGGGGGTGTTCTCCTGGTTTCACCCTGCAGCCCAGCACAGCTGGCACCTGTGTGCCTATTACACAGATGAAGGCACTCCCACCCCATGATACACTCCATGAAATGTGTATCCAGAATTGCCTCTGCAGAAATAACAGCAGGCTTGGGGGTAGCTTATGCAGCCCACCTTTGCCACTGGCTGCTCAGTTCCTCACTTGACGCAGTATCTGCATCAGTGATTAACAGCTAACTCCAACTGAGAACATGCACCAAAAACTTAAAGTTCTGTGCTCAGGAGCTGAATACATTCTCACAATTTGGAGGGGAGAGAGCTGGGTTGGGGAGTCATGGGGTGCTGGTGACTACCCTCAAAAAAACAGGCTGAGGGGCAACCAGCCCTCGGTGTAGAGGCAAGGGGTGAGCTAGGAGTTGAACCAGGTTGGCTGGCCCTGCCTCTGCTCTGAACAACACACTAGGTCAGTCCTAGCTTGGGTTTTGGTTCCTGAGAAATCCAACCCTTGAAGCTTCACATGCTGGTTAACATCTCCAAATACTTATACAACCCACAACCACACGCTTCAGAAAGGTGTGGGGGTTAGCTTTCAGAGTCCTTGCAGGGGGCCACAGACCCTGTGAGACCCACTTTGGAGGAAGCCCATCTCCACATACCTGTCTCTCCTGCTGCTTCTGTGGGAACAGGGAACACTTCTCTGAGAAATGTTTCTTCTCTCTCTCAAAGGTCCCCTCATGGTGATACCCCTGCCTGGCCTTCCCCACCCCCTTCACCCCCAAAGACTCAGGCCGAGTGTCACTGAATGGCACACGAGTCCCCAGCTGCATCCTTCCTTTCCCCACACCAGCATGGTGGCACCAAGGGGTCCGTTACAAAGAAAAGAAGAATCAGACACAAACAAACGTGCATTTTCTTCCTCTGCCATGGTTTTCTGATTCAGAATCCATCCTGTCTCCTGGGTTATTCCTTGAAGCAAACAGTTCCCACAAGACTTAGTGCAGGAGATGCAGAGTAGGGCTATGGAGGTGAGAGGATGACAGCCAAGCACCAAGAGAAAGCCCGCAGCTGGGATTCACTGCACCCCAGAACTTACACAGCCACAGAGGACAAAGGCTCTAGCCAAGCCACTTAGGCTCAGACCCCAGCCCTACAAATCATATCCACCCAAGCAAGACGTTCCTATCCTATAATAACACAACATATAGAGGCCTTACATCCCCAAAACACATTCTTCTCCAATACACATGGGTATTCTCCAAGAAAGATCACAGGTTGTCTCACAAAATATATCTCCATACACCAAGAAGAAAGAAATTGTATCCACTATCCTTTCAAATGCTTTGAAAATGGAAGTTAATCATTATCAGTCAGTTTTACTTAAATATTTAGAAATAAGGGGCTGGAGCAATAGTACAGTGGGTAAGGCATTTGCTTTGCATGCAGAGAACCTGGGTTCAGTCCCTGGAATCCCATGCGGTCCCCTGAGTACCACCAAGAGTTACTCCTGAGTGCAGAGCCAGGGGTAATCTCTGAGCATTGCCAAGTATAACTCAAAAAAATTAGAAATAATTTTCTGAGTTTAAAAAAAAAGGAAAACAGTAAGGTTTTTTTTTTTAATTTTTTATTATACCACCGTGAAACACACAATTACAAAGGTGTTCATAATTGGTTCTTGGTAATACAGTATTCCAGCACCCATCCCTCCACCAGTGCCCCATTTCCACCACCAATGTACCCCTCCCCCTCCTGTCCCCCACCCGCCTTAATAGCAGGTACCCCAGTTTCCTCTCTTTCTCTAGGTTTTTAACATTAAAAACATTATGGTTATACCCATTTTGAAAGAAAGAGAGGGAGAGAGACAGAGGGAGGAAAAGAGGGAGGGAGGGAAGGAGGAAAAGGAAAGAAGGCAGGAAGGCAGGAAGGCAGGAAGGAAGGCAGGAAGGAAGGCAGGAAGGAAGGCAGGAAGGAAGGCAGGAAGGAAGGCAGGAAGGAAGGCAGGAAGGAAGGCAGGAAGGAAGGCAGGAAGGCAGGAAGGCAGGAAGGCAGGAAGGCAGGAAGGCAGGAAGGCAGGAAGGCAGGAAGGCAGGAAGGAAGGAAGGAAGGAAGGAAGGAAGGAAGGAAGGAAGGAAGGAAGGAAGGAAGGAAGGAAGGAAGGAAGGAAGGAAGGAAGGAAGGAAGGAAGGAAGGAAGGAAGGAAGGAAGGAAGGAAGGAAGGAAGGAAGGAAGACAGGAAGGTAGGAAGGCAGGAAGGAAGGCAGGAAAGAAGGCAGGAAGGGGGCAGGCAGGAAGGAAGGAAGGCAGGAAGGAAGGCAGGGAGAAAGGCAGGGAGGAAGGAAGGAAGGAAGGAAAGAAAGAAGGCAGGCAGGCAGGCAGGCAGGCAGGAAGGCAGGAAGGCAGGCAGGAAGGCAGGAAGGCAGGAAGGCAGGAAGGCAGGAAGGCAGGAAGGCAGGAAGGCAGGAAGGCAGGAAGGCAGGAAGGCAGGAAGGCAGGAAGGCAGGAAGGCAGGAAGGCAGGAAGGCAGGAAGGCAGGAAGGAAGGAAGGAAGGAAGGAAGGAAGGAAGGAAGGAAGGAAGGAAGGAAGGAAGGAAGGAAGGAAGGAAGGAAGGACCAAAGGCAACAGGCTTGGAGAGTCTGTCTACAGACCTGAGCTTACCTGCAGGGAGAGAGATGGAGGGGATGGAGGGTGGAGGGAAGATGGCACTTTAATGGTGGTATGGTATTGGATCAAGCTATGCAGGAAAGTATCATTAGTAATGTCATAAATCCCAGAGAAAGCATTTGACAAGATGCAACACCCGTTCATGATTAAAACTCTCCAGAAAATGGGAATTGAAGGAACCTTCCTCAATATAGTCAAAGCCATCTATCAAAAGCCCGCAGTGAGCATCATCCTCAATGGGAAAAACTGAAAGCCTTCCCCTAAATCAGGGACAAGACAAGGATTCCCACTCTTGCCTCTTCTATTCAATATAGTACTGGAAGTACTTGCCATAGCGATTATAGAGAAGGAAAAGATATTAAGGGCATCCAGATAGGCAAGGAAGAAGTCAAGCTATCATTATTCGCAGATGACATGATATTATACCTAGAAAACCCTAAATTCTCTACCAAAAATCTCCTAGAAAAAATAGACACATATAGAAGAGCAGCAGAATACAAAATCAATACCCAAAAGTCGGTGACTTTCCTATATACAAATAATGAAAAGAAGAAAGGGATATTAAGGAAATGATTTCATTCACAATTGTGCCACAGAAAATCAGACACCTAGGAATTAGCTTAACGAAGTGTGTAAAGGAACTGTACAAAGAAAACTATAAGACACTGCTCCAAGAAATAAAAGAGGACACAAGGAAATGGAAACACATTCCCTGCTCATGGATTGGGAGAATCAACATTGTCAAAATGGTAATACTCCCTAGAACTTTATACAGATTTAATGCAGTCCCTATAAGGATACCCATGACATTCTTCAAAGAAATTGACCAAACACTACTGAAATTGTATGGAACAATAAACCCCCATGGATAGCTAAAGCAATCCTCAGGAAAAAGAAGACGGGAGGCATCACCTTTCCCAACTTCAAACTGTACTACAAGGCAGTAGTAATTAAAACAGCGTGGTATTGGAATAAAAACAGACCTGTGGACCTATGGAATAGAATGGAGTATCCTGACACCCAATCTCAAACACATGATCATTTAATCTTTGATAAAGGTGCAAAGAGTCTGAAATGGAGTAAGGAAAGCCTCTTCAACAAGTGGTGTTGGGAAAACTGGGCAGCGACATGTAATAAAATTAATCTGGACCTCCGTCTAACACCATGCACAAAAATCCAATCAAAATGGATTAAAGATCTCAATATCAGACCTGAATCCATAAAGTACATTGAAGAAAATATAGGAAAAACCCTTCACGACATTGAAGCTAAAGGCATCTTCAAAGGTGAAACATCACTAACAAAACAACTAGAAGAAAAGATAAACATATGGGACTACATGAGACTAAAAAGCTTCTGCACCGCAAAAGAAACGGTGACTAAGATAGAAAGACAGTCCACAGAATGGGAAAGAATATTCACCCAATACCCATCTGATAAGGGGTTAATATCCAGGATATATCAGGCACTGGTAGAACTTTACAAAGAAGAAAACAAACAACCCCATCAAAAAATGGGGAGAAAAAATGAACAGAAACTTCAACAAGGAAGAAATTTGAATGGCAACAAAACATATGAAAAAATGCTCATCATCACTAATCATCAGAGAGATGCAAATCAAAACAACAATGAGATCTCATTTTACACCACAGAGACTGGCACATATTCAAAAGAGCAAGAACAACAAGTGCTGGGGTGGATGTGGGGGAAAAGGGGACACTCATCCATTGTTGGTGGGAATGCCGGCTGGTACAGCCTTTCTGGAAAACAATATGGACATTCCTCCAAAGACTAGAAATTGAACTCCCATTTGACCCAGCGATACCACTCCTGGGAATCTACTCTGGGAAGCCAAAAATACGCAGTGGAAACACCATCCCTACTTTTATGTTCATAGCAGCAGTATTCACAATAGCCAAAATCTGGAAACAACCAGAGTGGCCAAGAATCGATGACTGGATAAAGAAGCTTTGGTACATCTACACAATGGAATACTATGCAGCTGTTAGGAAAAATGAAGTTATAAAATTTGCCTATAAATGGATGGACATGGAGAAGATTATGTTGAGTGAAATTAGCCGAGGAGAGAGACAGATACAGAATGACTGCATTTATTTGTGTAACATAAATATATATGTACATATTATGATACCAATATCTAAGGTCAAGTGAAACATGCATCAGAAGGTCTTGTCAAAGGTGGAAATTATCACAAACATGTGGGAGTCAGAGGCTAGGTAAGACAGAAAAATGGAACAGTGTGCTAACAATTGTCGAGGGTATTAATACCAACCTAGAACTGAGCATTAAATAGAGGCAAAAAGATACACATGACAACCCTTTAATGTATGTTCTGTAATCCATAGCCTGGAAGGGAAGGAAAAGAGAAAGAGAGAGAAATGGAAAGAAATAAAGAACCTGCCATGGAGGAGGGCTGGGGGAGGGAGGAGGGAACCGGGGTCGTTGGTGGTGGGAGATGGACACTGGTGGCGGGATGGGTGCTGGAACACTGTATGACCAAAACCCAAATATGAACTTTTTTAATTGTTTATCTTTGTAATTGTAAAAAAAAATTTTTTTTAAAAAGAGCCTGCCATAGAGGCAGATTAAGGGAGGGGGAGGGAATCGGGGACATTGGTGGTGGGATGTGGGACGCCCTCGACCGCCCGCGGTGAAGAAACGCACCACAACAGGATTCTTCTCAGAACATGCTTTACTGGAGCTCTTTTAGTTTGATACTTATGATGGCGAAAAGGACCCCCACCCTTTGTGCAAGCTGCTTTTATACAGTGCTATTCGGCATGTCCGTTTCCCATTGGCTGGCGCAAATGTGTGAGTCGACGTGTCCACTTCCCATTGGCCAATGCAGGTCGCATGAGCTCTTATGAGCTCGTACAAGCTGACAAAACATGCCCTGATTGGACAAAGCCCAATCACACCACGCCAGAGACTCTGCACATGCGCGGGACACAGAACCCTGCGCATGCGTGGAAAGGCAACATGGCGGTGGGCGGAGTAATGGCACCCAACATCTCCCCCTTTTTGTTTTATAAAAGACACCTAGGCATCTACCCGATCAAGACCAATACATCTTCAGCACCAGCCGATCAAGGGTGGTTGCCTGGAGAAAGAGACAACAGCGTTACACCTTTCCTTGTGCAATGGCACTAAGCCTAAAGAGTGCAAAGGCTGTAACGTGATATTAAACATGTCTTACAGGGTGCAATGGCAACAAGACCTCCTGGTGCCAAGACCATGTTCAAAGATCTCTCTTGAGGCTAGCAAGCCAAACCTGGAGAGATGTGCCTTGCTCCAAGGCTGCCATGGCCTGTATGATTACAGCTTTATCCTGGGCATGATGTGTTCTAAGTTTGCATAACAACCAGAGGCAAAGGAACACGCCAGCACAGCAGATTGCACCAAAAATTCCCACCCCCACCCCCACCCATTCCTTAAAGAAATTAAAGGCGGAAAACATCCACTCAGTAAAATCCCCAAGGGTAATGGGTTCAACTTGGGTGGCGTTAAGAGTAACAATGTCCATCAGGTGCCGATATAACAAGTCCTCCGTCTCCTGCAACCAACTGCCCGCAAGATATTTCACAGTCATTTTGCTTTCGTTGTTTGACTTTTCATATTGGCACTGGCATCGGTCATGTCCTGGTTATCGCCCAAAGTCACTCCTTCTTCCCGAAGCTCTGCTGCAGATTCATCAGTAACGTCAAAATGATCAGCTCTCTTGTCATCTTGACGGATGAAGTGCGCCAATCTTTCCGGTACCCAAATTGGATCTTCCTTGTCCTGTGGAAAAACACAAACAGCTCCCTGGATCTTGATATTACAGGATCCAGTCCATACCATTTGTTATCCAAAACATTTTTCCATTTTACTTTTATATTAGTAGAACAAACATTATTGGCATTTTGGGCCAAGCGTTCCACAAGAGCTATGGTAAAGCTCACAGAAACACCATAACTCCTGGTTGCCTCAGCCAAATCTTTAAGTTGCTTATATTCCACTGGCTGATGGAACCAATTATGTGTGGTAGCATCCTCAAATACAGGAAAGGCCAAAGCCAATTTTCTCCAAGTTTTATGAGGAATGAGGCTTGTGCCCTCAACTGGAGGCGCTGAGACCTTTTTTGCATAGTTATTGTTTTGTGGGTTATATGGCGGGGGTCTGGTAAGCTCCGGATCATACCTTTCCCTCTCATATACCACCGCAGTTTCCTCTGACTCTGTCTCTACCTCTGAATTAAACATGTCTTCCCTTTCTTCCTCAGACTCTGAGATCGGCAAGTTTGAAAATTCATCCAGAACTGAATACAGTCCTGGAGGCTTAGTTACCTTTTTTTTTCCTGAGAAAATTTATCCAGAACTGAATACAGTCCTGAAGGCTTAGTTACCTTTTTCCCTGATCAGGCCTTTGTTTTTTTTTGTGTACACCTTGCTTTGTTTTTTTTGCTCCGTCCTCCTTTTAACTCCTCCACTTTTACTATTTAAATCGGACATGCTTTCTCGGTGCTAACACAAAAAAACAAGCCTGCCCATATGTTACTTTGTTACTTATCCGGAGGGAAACTTACCAGTGCCGCTGCGCTCTAAGTTCTGAATCCTCCCGGAAAACCGGGGGTCCTTGCCTAGTGCCTGGATGTGGTGTTTCCCCGGTTTTGGCACCACTTGTGGGACGCCCTCGACCGCCAGCGGTGAAGAACGACCACAACAGGATTCTTCTCAGAACACGCTTTACTGGAGCTCTTTTAGTTTGAAATTTATGATGGCGAAAAGGACCCCGACCCTTTGTGCAAGCTGCTTTTATAACGTGCTATTCGGCGTGTTTGTTTCCCATTGGCTGGCGCAAAATGGTGTGAGTCGACATGTCCACTTCCCATTGGCAGACGCAGGTTGTATGCGGGCTCTTACAAGCTCGTACAAGCTGACAAAACATGCCCTGATTGGACAAAGCCCAATCATACCACACCAGGGACTCTGCGCATGCGTGGGACACAGGACCCTGCGCATGTGCGGGACACACGGACCTTGCCATGCGCGGAAAAGCAACGTGGCAGTGGGCGGAGTAATGGCGCCCAACAGTGGGAAATGGGCACTGGTGGAGAGATGGGTGCTGGAACACTGTATGACCAAAACCCAAACATAAACATCTCTGTAATCGTATATCTCATGGTGGTATAATAAAATATTAATAAATTTTTAAATGGATTAAAGATCTCAATATCAGACCTGAATCCATAAAGTATGTTGAAGAAAATATAGGAAAAACCCTCCACGACATTGAAGCTAAAGGCATCTTCAAAGGTGAAACACCACTAACAAAGCAACTAGAAGAAAAGATAAACATATGGGACTACATGAAACTAAAAAGCTTCTGCACCTCAAAAGAAACAGTTACCAAGATACAAAGACAGTCCACAGAACAGAATGGGAAAGAATATTCACCCAATACCCATCTGATAAGGGGTTAATATCCAGGATCTATCAGGCACTGGTAGAACTTTACAAGAAGAAAACAGCCAACCCCATCCAAAAAATGGGGAGAAGAAATGAACAGAAACTTCAATATGGAAGAAATTCGAATGGCCAAAAGACATATGTAAATATGCTCATCATCATTGCTCATCAGAGAGATGCAAATCAAAACAACAATGAAATATCATCTCACACCACAGAGATTGGCACATATCCTGAAGAGCAGGAACAACAAATGCTGGTGTGGATGCGGGAAAAGGGGACTCTCATCCATTGTTGGTGGGAATGTCGACTAGTACAGCCTCTTTGGAAAACAGTATGGACATTCCTCCAAAGACTAGAAATTGAGCTCCCATTTGACCCAGCCATACCACTCCTGGGAATATACCCTGGGAAGCCAAAAATACGCAGCGGAAACACCATCCCTACTTTTATGTTCATAGCTGCATTATTCACAATAGCCACAATCTGGAAACAACTAAAGTGTCCGAGAATCGATGACTGGATAAAGAAACTTTGGTATATCTACACAATGGAATACTATGCAGCTGTCAGAAAAAATGAAGTTATGAAATTTGCCTATAAATGGATGGACATGGAGAGGATCATGTTGAGTGAAATTAGCCAGAAAGAGAGAGACAGATATAGAATGACTGCATTTATTTGCATGACATAAATATATATATATGTACATATATGATACCAATATCCAAGGTCAAGCGAAACATGGAACAGGAGGCCTTGTCAAAGGTGGAAACTATCACAAACGTTTGGGAGTCAGAAGCTAAGTAAGACAGAGAATGGAACAGTATGCTAATAATTGTTGAAAGTGCTGATACCAACCTAGAACTAAGCATTAAATACAGGCAAAAAGATACACATGACAACCTCTTAATGTATGTATTGTAATCCATAATGTGTAAGGGAAGGAAAAGAGAAAGTGCAGAGAGAGAGAGAGAGAGAGAGAGAGAGAGAGAGAGAGAAATTAAGAAACCTGCAACAGAGGCAGGCTAGGGAGAAGGAGGGAATCGGGGACATTGGTGGTGGGAAATGGGGACTGGTGGAGGGATGGGTGCTGGAACAATGTATGACCAAAACCCAAATATGAACATCTTATGAACATCTTTATAACTGTATATCTCATGGTGGTATAATAAAATATTAAAAAAAAAGAGCAAGAACAAGTGTTGGCGTGGATGCAGGGAAAATGGGACTCTCATCCATTGTTGGTGGGAATGTCGACTGGTACGGCCTTTCTGGAAAACAATATGGACATTCCTCCAAAGACTATAAATTGAGCTCCCATTTGACCCAGCCATACCATTCCTGGGGGGTATACCCTGGGAAGCCAAAAACACACAGACGAAACAACATCTGCACTTTTATTTTCATAGCAGCACTATTCACAATAGCCAGAATCTGGAAACAACCAGTGTGCCTGAGAACTGATGACTGGATAAAGAAACGTTGGCACATCTATACAATGGAATACTATGCAGCTGTTAGGAAAAGTGAAGTCATGAAATTTGCCTATAAATGGATGGACATGGAGAGGATCATGTTGAGTGAAATTAGCCAGAAGGAAAAGGACGGATATAGATTGACTGCATTTATTTGCATGACATAAATATAAGGCAGTATTACGCTATTAAACATGGTGCAACCCTGCTGGCTAGGAAGAGAACACATATTGATTTAAAGAAAAGACCCAAGGGGCCTGAGCAGTAATCTAGCAGGTAGGGCACTTGCCTTGCATGCAGCCGACATGGGTGCAGTCCCTGGCACATGATCCCTAAGTGCCTGGAGTACTTCCTGAATGCAGAGCCAGATATAACCTCTGAGCATTGCTGTGTGTGGCCACAAAACAAAAATCATAAAAGCTGATACCTGTAAATTAATGTTTCTCCTTTTCTGAGAAGAGCAGTGACAGCAATGTAATACCATCTATAGCTGGTCTTCCAAATACTCATCAAAATGGTTCTTTTATTTGCTTACCAGGATAAGAACTGCCATAAATAAGGTTTTGGAACAGATGTGGCTCATTCAGTTTTTGATTTTGAAGTAAAGATCGCATCACAGCCATTTATACTATAATCTGTAATTGTTTTACTTTTTTTTAAATAAATGGCTATAAAAATTTTCACCACGTTTAACTTATTTTATGCATGGTCTTTTTAAGCTCATACTTAAAAAAAGATCAGACCAAGATTTTTAAGCATTATCTGATCACTTCCTTTTATTTTATTGCCATTTTCATTGTTTAAAATTTTATGCCAGTTAACCTGAACTGGTACCCATCATCCCAGTAAGCCTAGCAAGAAGCCAGAGCAACCCACACATCATGCAGTAAGTCATTCTCAACATTCAGACTCCATAGTTCCTCAGAGCTCCATCCCAGAGAAAACCTGATCTTACAAGTTTCATCAGTAAATTCTCGAGATGAGAGCCTTCTACTGATAATATACCACCTACGGCAGAGCCTGGCAAGCTACCCGTTTTATTTATTTGTTATGCCAAAAACTAGTAACAATCATGGACCTCAATTCCATGACCTGAAAAATGGTTTGAGGCTCTTCCTGTCCCTGAAGCAAGCAGATGCCCTTGATTGCTACACTTGCTTGCAACAGCACGTATGGAGATGTTACGGGTGCCCGCTCGAGCAAATTGATGAACAACGGGAAGACAGTGATACACACAGTGATATATACATATTATGATACCAATATCCAAGGCCAAGTGAAACATGGATCAGGAGGTCTTGTCACTATATCACTGTATCACTATCTTCCCGTTGATCATAGATTTGCTCAAGCAGGCCCCAGTAACATCTTCATATGTCCTGACTCATGCTAGTAGAGCCCAAGGGCACCTGCTTGCTCTAGGAACATATAAGAACCTCAAACCATTCCATCAGGTCATGGAAATGAGGTCTATAATTGTTACTGGTATCTGGCATATCAAATACGACACGGGTAGCTTGCCAGGCTCTGCAAGGTCTTGTCAAAGGTGGAAATTAGAGGCCGGAGTGATAGCCCAGAGGGTAGGGCTTGTACCCAGCCGGCCCATGCCAGCCTGGTTTCGATCCCCGGCATCCCATATGGTCCCCTGAGCACCGCCAGGAGTAATTCCTGAGTGCAGAGCCAGGAGAAACCCCTGAGCATTGCCGGGTATGACCCAAAAAGCAAAAAAAAAGGTGGAAATTATCACAAACGTGTGGGAGTCAGAGGCTAGGTAAGACAGAAAATGGAAGTGTGCTAATAATTGCTGAAAGTGTTAATACCATCCTAGACTAAGCATTAAATACAGGCAAAAGATACACATGACAACCTCTTAATGTATGTATTCTAATCCACAATGTGGAAGGGAAGGGAAAGAGAAAGAGAAAGAGAGAAAGAGAAAGAAATAAAGAACCTGCCATAGAGGCAGGCTAGGGGAGGGGGGAGGGAATCGGAGACATTGGTGGTGGGAAATGGGCACTGGTGGAGGGGATGGGTGCTGGAACACTGTATGACCGAAACCCAAATATGAACATCTTATGAACATCTTTGTAATTGTATATCTCATGGTGCTATAATAAAATATTAAAACAAAATAATGTCATAAATCATGGTGCCTCAATAAAAATGGGAAGGAAAAGAAAAGTCAGCAACAATATCTCCCTTCCATATTTCCTGGTGAGGTTCAATGAATACCCATAAGGTACCTAGGGCTGTTTCTTTCTATTGTTGGGGAAGCAGCAGTGCCAGCCAGCAGGGCTGCGAGCCAGGCAGGGTTAGCGATAACACCAGGGCTTGCACATGCCAGCATATACTCTACTACTTGAACCAGCCCCACCCCAGAACCATTTCTGATGTGTTTCTGCTTTGCTTTATAATTTCAAAATGTTTTCCACTTGTTAAGTATTAACACTAAGCCCCAAAGAAGAGCCCACTCCCACCCCTCATACACACACACACACACACACACACACACACACACACACACACGAGCGCGGCGCACCTCTGAATTTCTGCCAAAGCGCCCTTACTTTGTCCTACTTTGAATAACACACAGAGCCACCAGCAGACCCTCACTCCCCACTGCACGGGATACTCCATGGATGTCTGCTCTGCGCTAGCTAAAGAAAACCATTGAGGACCGCCCCCCAGATCCTCAGCCCCCTATTCCCGCTGGGCATCACTTTATCACTGTCCTCCATAATGTGGGGAGCCAAGTCTTATATGGGTTTGTAGCATCTCAGGAAGCCAGACACAAAACAGCCCAAGAGGAAAAGCCATTTGGGGAGACAAGCTGGGGTTCAGGATTAGAATGCTGGGGACAGGCCCCCACCCCATGCCCCTTCATTACATGGCTGTCTCCTTTCAGGGAAGGAGACATCTGAAGCCAAAGGCTCGCGGGCCTAACACCATCAAACCCCTCCACCTCTCTAGTCCAGGAGTACAGGGCTAGGGGCTATGTGGATATTACTCCTGGATCCCCACCCCCCCCAAAAAAATAAAACTCCCCAGAAAACCACTGAGACACAGGGAGGTGTGCTGTAGCAAGAACTGCGAGTGCCCACATGCCCACAGGCTGCCGGGGGTAATGGGGGGGCACATCTGTACAGACAGGCCCTGGGGGTGCTGAGCACATATGAGGTCTGCCACCCCCTGCATGATGCAAGGTGTCAGCCGCAGCAAGGTTTCCATTGCACAGGAATTCCTCGGCCAAGACCACAGGGCCCGCTGCTCATTTCCACACAGGGGAGGGGAAAGGCCTAGAAAGCAGCAGAAGGCAGCCGGCCCGCACCCCTTTCACATGCCTGTATGAGGGGCTCCTGCCACTAATAAGCAGTGAAGTGAAAGCAAGACAAGAAAGAGGGAGGAGAGAGAGAGAGAGGGAGGGAGAGGGGAGAGGTAGAGAGACAGAAGAAGAGGGGGAGAGGGGAGAGGGAGAGAGACAGACAGGAAGAGGGGGAGAGAGAGACAGACAGACAGACATGATGAGAGAGAGAGAGAGGGAGAGGGAGAGGGGAGAGACAGAAAGGGGGAGGGAGAGGGGAGAGGGAGAGAGACAGGATGAGGGGAGAGAGAGGGAAAGGGAGAGAGAGACAGAAAGAGGGGGAGAGAGAGGGAGAGGGGGAGAGGGAGAGAGACAGACAAGAGGGGGAGAGGGAGAAACAGAGGAGAGGGGGGAAGGGAGAGGGGAGAAGGGAGGGAGGAGAGGGAGGAGAAGGGGAAGGGGGAGGGAGAGACTACATGAACTGGTTTGAGACCAGAGTTCAGCCACAAGAAAAGGGGCCCCGGGCACTGAGTCATTCTCCCTAAGAACCTGGTTGTTACCCTAAGGCTCCCCCATGCCCAAGAAAGCACCAAAAAAGTGCCAGTTAAATATGTTGGGCTGAGAAACTGCAACCAGGATAAACTGCATCTTTGCCATTTTATTCAAAAATGTTTACTTCATGTTTCCCTATTAAATATAAGCAACATCCCCCTTGTATATATTTGCACCACATTCACACAATGTGTTCCCCCATCAGCTTGTGAGTTATGAGCCCAGGCCCTGAAATGTTAGTTTTGTGCTAAGATAAATATTGGAATAATATTCCCTCTGCTTTTTTGAAGTAGTCAGCATCGCCATTTGTAAGTGAAGAGCAAAGGCTTTGTTGGCCTTGTTAAATAACAAACGGATAACCAGCAATCCTGGGGGGCCAGGGGGAGGTGACCTTGGCCTCTAGGAGCACTTTCACTGCCTCCTGATGGTGGGGTCCATTGATATGGGACTAGCACAGCTTCTCAGGGGGCATCAAGCAACCTCCCATGCCTCCCAGCTCCTGTGAGGGTGTCTTCGTCTGGCACCTGCCACCGCCAGCCCCAACTTCCTGATGCCTGCACAGGGAACTCCAAGAAAGGGGCGGGGGAGGATCTGTATGTAGCCTCTCAGAAGCTGCCCCTCTGATCCCTATTTGCATGCAAAAGGAGTGGAATACTGTTCACCCACCCCAGTACCTCTCACGGGTGTTTCCCCAGAAGGCCTGCCGAAGGAGGGCACCTTACCCTGTGCACAGGAGCCCCACCAGGGCCAGATCTCAGGGAACCAATGGGCAGAGAGCCAGGCCACCCACAGTCAGAGTGATTCTACTCTCCTGTTGGACCTTTCGAGCAACAAGAAGAGCCGGAGTTCAAGCAGGGAGCTTCTCCCTCTGTAGGTGAGGGTGCTTGGGGTAGGATTCAGACCACCTGGCCACTGAGGCTATGCATGAACCCTCAGGGGTGTGTCCAGTCTGTTCTGGAAGCAGGGATTGGGAGGCCCATTTCACAGATGTGGAAACTGAGCGTCAAGTCTGGGTGCGTGGGGAAGTAGGTTTCCTTGTGGTCCCCCTCCTGACCATGCTGCCCTGTATCCGCTCAGGGAATGAGTGTCTGTGCTCAGTACATTGGAATACTCAGTACATTGGAACCTTCCATCTGCGCTCTGGGGCACCCAGAACTCTGGGTCCCGGCTCCACCCCAGTCCCCACCAAGCGGCGAGTGCGATAGCTTCCCTTGATTGTGAAGGAGCTTCCCAATGTTCTCATTCCAAATTGCTACCACTATATTCCTTATCCATGATCCCTTCCAGCTCCAGCTTTATCACCCTGACCATTAAAATGTGGGTTAACATTTGCAGAATCTGGGGGCTGGAGTGATATCCAGTGGGTAGAACATTTGCCTTATATGCAGCCGACCTGGATTTGATTCCCGGCATCCCATGTGATCCCTGGGAACCAGCAGGACTAATTCCTGAGTGCAGAACCAGGACTAACCTCTGCACATCACTGGGAGTGACCCAAAAAGAAAAAAAAAGTCTAAATCTGCAGAAGCCACACAGAAGGCCAGGCCCTCACTTGGATGCACCTGCTGCTCTGGCCCCTCCTTCTCCAAGCTCCTGCTTGCCCTCATCCCAGTGGCCTGCAGCCCCTTGATCCCAGCCAAGCCGATGCTGTGGAGCAGAGCTGGGCCAGGCACGCAGCTCCTCCCTGCGCCTGCCTCCCCACACCAACACTGGCACAGCCGAGGCAGCCTTGGAGAGCATTTGGTGGGAAGAATTTGAGCTTCATTCAATTACTCCTATTAAATGCATGAGCAGAAACACTGTAGCTGGTGGGCTGGATTCTTATTAAGAAAAATACGTGGGCTTATATTTCAAACTGGAAGCCATCGCTCACCAAATGGATGCGGTAACTTTAGACTGCTTCCTCGCGCTGGGGGAACTAGACCGCGTGTCACAGGGTTCCGGGCCCATTCTGGTGATGTGCTCGGCTGCCAGCCAGCTAATTAAATTAAGCCACAGCCACCTAACCCGCCAAGAGTGGGGGGCATAAATTACACTGCCCTGAGCTCCCCACAAATTGCCTCTCCCAAAGAGGGGCTTCGCCATTTGAGAAGATGTATCCAAGACAGTAGTGGGGAGAGGGGTGCTGCAGAGACTCCCCACTAATTGGTCCTCCCTTGGCGTGGCCTCTCAGTTGCCTGCCAGTGGAGAAACCACGAGTGAAGGAACGTGGGGCAGCTTGACAAACAGGGCTTGGGCTCCAGAAGCCAGGGCAGCTGGCCCAGGCTCACTCCAGCCAGCCCAGTGCAGCATGGGGGGTGGGGGGGAGCAGGGGACAGCAACCTTCTGGAGTGCAGGCCATGGCTCCGCCTCAGGCACACCTCTCCTAGCCTCCAGCCACACTGACCAGCAATGACCTAGACACTGGGCAGTCAGCAGGACCTGTCGGGGCTGCACATGGCACAGCTCACGGTGTGCCATGCCGAGAAGAAGGTGTGTGCCCTCTGATTCAGACACCGGAACGGCCCTGTCGGGAACTCTGCAGAGTAAGTAAACCAGAAGGGCTACCTGGAAAGAGAGGGGGAACAGGAACCATTCTCAGGACTCCCACAGGTTACCTAGAGAGGAACTTTCATACCTCCTGGTCATCTTTGAAACGCCCACGAAAGGAGGATGGGGGAGAAGGGGGGACAGGAAGAAAGGGGAGTGTCCCCAATAGTATTAATGTCCCTCTGTGTTCTCTGCACTAGTCACAATTTTTCTACCTGAAGTTAAAAGAAAAGGACTTTCTATCACTTTTAGCAACAGGAGAGAGAGATAGAGATGAGAGAGAGAGAGAGAGAGAGAGAGAGAGAGAGAGAGAGAGAGAGTGTGTCCATGCACTTGAGTTTTAGGGATTGTGTGTGTGTGTGTGTGTGTGTGTTACTCTCAGGGTGGAAGGGAGAAGCAGCAAAACCCGAGCTTCAGGAAAAGCTGTGCTGCACACAGGCCTGGGATGGGGAGTCAGCCGGCGCTAATCCCCCGTACCCAGGGACCGAATTTAACAAGGCAAGCTGCTGGCGAGGCGCTTGGGGTCGCCTTGCGTGCACTGTGGCGGCGGACTCCAGCTTTGTTCTGAGCCCAGAAATTTCTCATTTCAGACTTCCTTATCCCACAATGACGGTGCTATGCAAAACCAGCCCTGTTTTAGACAAATTCTGTTTGAGAAAGCTTTTTTTGCTAGTTGCAGCTTAGCCCCACGCTGTCAGGGAGAAAGGCAGGGTGGAGAGGGGTGATGTCAGGCTAACCCCCACCCCAGCACATCTTCCTATACTCCCTGCTAAGCCTGGTCCGGGACCCTGGGGAAGTGGCAGCGAACTCCTGGGCAGGAGGGGAGTCTGGGTAATTGGGTTCTGCAGCTACGAAACCCAGCGAACCACAAGGGAGAGGGTACACACCCCACACTCCTCCCAACACACACACACACACACCCAAATTTGAACAATCACTATAATAGGGGACATTATTACACACCAGGCACCAAGCCAGGCGCTTTATATTCACTCATTCATTCCATCTTCACAGCTAGCTCCGACCTGGGTGCCATTATCCTCTATTCCAGACAAAGATACTGACATTTAAGGGCATTAGGGAAATGGTCCAAGGTGCCACAATTGCCAGGACTGGTGCCAGGTGTCCAAGCCCAGGGCTGGGCTCTGGGAGGAATGAGGGAGTTAGGGGATACAAGGAAGCTGGTCTGGGAAGAACCCACAAGCAGAGAAAGACACCAAAGGCAGCTGAATCTCCCGTTTTCCTGGGCAGCCAGTCCCAGCATGTCCGGAGGGCGTGTTCCCGGCGCACCACAAACACAACTGCCCCAGACTGCAGGGCGGCCAGCAATGCCGGGGCAGCGTGTGGGGAGCAGAGCCAGCAGCAGGGGCACCAGAGCACCCCGCCTCTCTGCACCTCTCTGCACCACCCCTGTCATGCGTGGCAGAGGACCAGGGCAGGAGGCAGCCGGTTGGGCCACTGTGAGTCACGGCGGGTGTGGGAGACACCAGGAAACAGAGCTGACCTTCTCCCTGAGGTCACTCCAAAGCCACGCTAGTCACAAGGCAGACATTCACCAATGGCTGAGCCTATTGCAAAGGCTACTGGACGGGCAGGTGATGAGCCCATCACTGACCATCCACCAATGCCATCTGCCAGCCAGGAGGGTCAACAGGGAGTGTCCCCAGCAAAGTCGGCACCGTGAGACAAAGACCACCCCTCAGGTGGCCCCCGACATCCCACACTGTCGCCAGCACTCCAGGACGAGAGCCACCACACCTTCCCCAGTCCCATCCCTGCCTTCGTTAACCCCCTTCACACCCCGAACAATCACATGCCAGCCTGGCACACGCTTTGAAATCTGAATCTCCAGGATGGCTGCGGGATAGGCCTTGGAGCCAGCAGCCCCTGTTGGTCTGAGCAGGCCGGGCCCATGGGGCTGAGCCCAGCTTGTGGGGTGTGGTCCCCCAGCAACACCAGCGGCCACATCTGCTTGCATTTCATCCCCCAACATGGTAAAGTTTGACTTTCAGCTGACCTTGAAATTCACAAACTCCCACTGGGGAAGGGAGCAAAAGTGGGGGGTAGGAGCCAAGGGAAAGCCGCTAAAAGGGAAGCAGGAATAAGACAAGCCGGGGCTGCCCTGTGCCCCCAAAATTAAAACCAAATGATCATATCAAAGGGCACTTTTCCCAGCTAGCTCGGCTCCAACACTCCGCTGCTTTAATCAAGTCCCCGGGAGAGAAGGCCTCAAGTGGCTGTAATTTCCCTACCTGCCTTCACTTCACCTGCACCTCCCGGCCTGGGTCTGGGAGTTATTTGGGGCTGATTGTCCCCGAAAAGCACAAACCCTTCCACCGTGTATTCCGAGCCTGGCTCCCTAGGCCTCGGCAGAGCAACCAGCCCTGGGGAAGGCAGCAGAGTATCTGGAAGGTTCTGGAGATGACCTGAAGCTCTGACAGGCACACGAAGATGCTGTGAGCAGCACCACTGGACCTGGCGGTGCTCGCTGTCGGCCCTCCACCCCAGGGTGCTTCCAGAGAATTCTGGGCGAAGAGCTCTTACCAGCCCTAAGCCCCCGCTGGCTCCAATGCCCCCTCGGCCCCCTGCCACAAAGGAGGCGAGTGGGAAAGATCCCGGCAAGCAGCTGCTCCTAACCCAGTAACACGAGCAAATCTGTATGAACCCAGCTTCGCTTCCTGGAGACCTTTCACTCCGGCCTTACAAGAGACCCCAAAAGTAGGACATGTGGAGAAGCTGGCTCAATCGGGGCTGGGGCTGCCCAGACCACATGGCAGGTAGGCAAGCAGGCAGACGTGCCTATGCCTCAGGTCTGTATGTCCGCTACCCGCATCTGCGCCCAGCATGATCCAGGTGCCTGCTAAGGCCTCGGCAGCTCTGGCATCCACACGTCTGCTCCTGGGGCCTCTCCCTCAGAGAAACAACAGCTTCTGTATGCTGCTGGAGGCCTCCCAGTCCCTGAGCAGGGTGAGCTCCAACATCAAGAGACCATGGGGGATGCCTACAGAGGCCTGAGAGCACTTATGTAGTGCCTACTGTATGCCGTGCCTCACAGGTTTCCCACCTGAGAACCTGCCCACCACCATCCTCTAAGAAGGAAAAACCCCATTGTAGAGATTTATGCTCCAGCTCTGCTAACCATGTGTCAGTGCTAGATGCAAAGACTGTGGGCAAGAGAACCATCAACATACCTGAGAGGCCTCTTTGAACTGGGGTACAATCTCCAGCACACCAACGTCTTTAGTGGGAGGGACTTCACCATCCTCACTTGCTCCTTTCTGGGCTTATCAACACTTATCCCAAGGCTTTTGTTTGTTTATTTATTTTGGAGGTGGGGGGGAGAGCCACACCCAATGGTTCCCAGGCCATATTCTTGGCTGCTCATTCAGGGATCACTCCTGGCAGGCTTTGGGGCCATGAGAAATGCCTGGACTTGAACCTGGGTAGGCTACATGTAATGCAAGTGCTCTACCTACTGTACTCTCTCTCTGGCTCCAATTATTTTTTTTTTTATTTTTGGGTCATACTCAGCAGTGCTCAGGGCTTACTCCTGGAGAGTTGCTCAGGGATCATACCTAGCAGGCTCATGGAAACATAAGGGAGTGCCAGGCCGGAGCTATAGCCCAGCGGGTAGGGCGTTTGCCTTGCACGCGGCCGGCCTGTACCGGCCTGGGTTCGATCCCGGCATCCCATATGGTCCCCGAGCACCACCAGGAGTAATTCCTGAGTGCAGAGTCAGGGAGAAACCCTGAGCATTGCCGGGTGTGACCCAAAAAAGCAAAAAAATAAATAAATAAAAATAAGGGAGTGCCAGAGATGGAACCTGGGTTGTCACATACAAGACCAACACCTTACACGCTGCACTATTGCTACAGTACCCAGGGGCTGCCTTTTGTATGGTATGTTCTAAAAGGTCTTGACTCCTGGATATTTGAGGCCTCCCCTATGGCTTCTGACCCTCACAATCAGCTGGCAGTGATTCAGGCTCACCTGGAAGGCCCAGGTGGTGAGTTCTGATACAGGGTCCCTTAGGGCACCTCACAGCAAGGGCTGCTAGCCTCCTGGGCACCCCCTCATAGTCAGATCCCCTCAGCAAACACTCCCAGCAGGCCAGGCCCCAGAGGATCTGAATCTGAGCCCCAGCTCTGCAGATCCTCCTCCTCCAAGCAGTCCCCTCTGTTTGCAGCATGTATTCAAGTGCCTACAAAGACACACGTGCACAGGGAGAAGCATGCAGAGCAACTCCAGGTCTGGGCTACCCACACCTCAGCGGGCTCCCTGCCACAGACAAGAGCCTTGGACCTGACCTGCCTGGAGGGTCCATTCTATGACCTCAAGGTATCGTCTGATTCCCAGGCAAGTCAAGCTTGCCTAGAACTCAAGGCCCCGCTCTCAGCCCACTGGGGCCTGTCCAGGCCACCCATCAGTTGCAACAAAGATCCCAGTACTGTATTCATGGACTGGGATGGGAGCTCCCTCTGCCCAGACCTAGGACATGCCCCCCACACTCAGGAAACCCCAGGCCTTCCCAGGAGTCCCCCAGTCTGCAGGTAGCATAGGCTTGAGGTGGAGGTGAGAACAAGGTGGAGAGAAGCAATCCCTGAGACTCACTAAGGCCCAGGTCAGGAGTTGTGTGGGACCCACCATGGCTGTCTGTGACCCTGTGCCCTGAAGGGGTAAACTAGTGCTCTCAGCCCTGTGTCCCCCTGGGGTTAAAGCAGATAGTTCTGTCCTGGCTCAAGCTCTAAAGCCTGCCATTCACCTAGATCTTGGGGGACACAGAGGGGAGGTGACAGGACTGACGGGACCCACAGGTGGCTGCAGCAGGACCCCTCAGCCATACACAAGCCCTCTTGCTACTAAGAATCTTCCTGGAGACCGAAAGAAAATCCCCAGGCCCAGAGCGGCATCCTCATCCCCAAGAGCCAGGACACCTTCCCTTTTAAAGGTTGAGCAACAGTCACATCAAAGACCCTTCTGTAGGATGGGGACATGGGAAAGGCCCTGGGCAAGGGGGAGCCCCATCCTCCTGTCCAGCTGGGGGTGAGGCTCAGGACAGGACCCCTGCTTTCATTCAACTCCCTTTGGGGAGTGGGCAATGACCCCAAACAAGGCTGTACACCAGGGGCGGGGCCGGCCGATGCACAGGCAGGCGGGGCAGCAGCTCCGCAGCTGGACGTCTCCTTGACAGTTATTGGCGGACTGGGGGAGGGGGAGCCTACAGAAAAGCCAATTTTGTTTCCCGGGGAGAAATGATCGCCGCTGACAGCTGTCCGGAGAAGAGTAGAGGCGCGTGCCCACGTAATCTAAACCCGAGCTGCCCAGGTCTCCCTTCAACCCAGAAATGAGCTTGTTAGAAGAGCCTGGATCCTGGCCGTCTCCCTTGACGGCTTCCTCCCGCTAATGCACACAGCAAATTGGCCAACCTGTCCTCGGGCATTTGCATCGCTCGTCCCTGGAGGCAGATATCTCTATTATTCTGTTTTGGATAAAGGAGGCCGTTTGGAGATGACAGGTAGCAAGCGCCTCTTTAATAAACCACGCAGCAGCCACAGAGCCAGGCAGTGGAGAGGGACTTGACAAATGGGTAGATTTGCAAGCAGGGAGCATTAGCTGGGCCAGGCAAAGCGCAGCGAGCAAGGGAATGTCGGGGTTGGGAGATAAATCGCCCCCTCGTTATTCTGATTTAACCATCTCTCTGCTAGAGCACGTATCCTCCCAAAGGCCAAAGCAGGAGCCAGAGACAGTCTGAGCCATTTGCAGGCTGCAGCTGGATGCTGAGCGGAAGGAACTCCCAGCCAGTTGGCCACTTTCTGCAGAATCATCCCTGTCCTTCTCTCATCTCTCTCCCAGTCTCCACTGCTCATTTTCTTTCAAGGATCCCAAGGTTAAGAGCCATAAACACATACTTGCTGCTAAGATTGTTTCTCCACTGAACCGTTCTGAAGCCACAGACTTGTCCTTCACTTAATTCAGCTTCACTTCCCTTATTTCAGCCCTGTCCCCCTGCTACCTGGATTTCCATTCAGTTCTCCTTAGGCCAGAAGATCCCAAACTTATATGGCCTTACCATCCCCTTCCAACAACAACCAAATTACCCCTCAGCACAACCCCACCCCTGAAATGTACCTTCTTTAAGTGAACAAATAAGAAAGTGTTTGTTCCCCAAATGCAACCAACTATTACTATTGTCCCCATCCCTCTGGCAATTTCCCTACGGGGGGGGGTGGGGAGGACATCAGCCATTTTGCAAAACACTCCCCAGGCTCTTGCTTCTCCTCCTTTCTGCCAAAGAATTTGCACCTGTGAGGATGGTACTGCCTAGCTGATGCCACAAGCGCCCAGCAGCCGGCTGAGATAAATTACTGATGTGGACGATTTCCCGACTTCTGGGGTGTAAATATGGTCACTGAGACTGGTTTCAAGCTTCCGATGAGTGCCTGAAACTCTGAGCTGAGTGGAGGAAGAGGACCAAGATGTAGGCCCTGGCCACCAGCTGCCTGAGATTCCTCCTCCTCCTCCTCCTCCTCCTCCTCCTCCTCCTCCTCCTCCTCCTCCTCCTCCTCCTCCTCCTCCTCCTCCTCCTCCTCCCCTCCTCCTCCTCCTCCTCCTCCTCCTCCTCCCTCCTCCTCCTCCTCCTCCCAAGGAAAGTGCTTCCAAGCCCACATCAGTAAACACACACACAGGCCCTGCCCCTCCAGCCCCGCTGTGCCCAGGCAGGACCAGATTTCTCCCAGCAGCACCCCAAGAGCATTGTCTAGTCCCTCCTCCCCAGGTTAAATTCTCTCTCTCTCTCTCTCTCTCTCTCTCTCTCTCTCTCTCTCTCTCTCTCTCTCTCTCTCTCTCTCTCTCTCTCTCTCTCTCCCCCCCCCAGGGCCACTCCTACAGGTGGAACTCCTGGCTTATGGGGACGTGCCGGCTGCCTAGTAAGATGTGTAGTCAGGTAGCTGACACATAGGAGATGCTCCAGAACGTGGGGGTCCTCCTGGCCACCCGTGAGGAAACTACTCCCATGGAAAGCTGGTATGGCACTTCAGTCACCTCCCAGGCCAGGCCTGCCGCCTCCCCACAGGTGCCCTAGGATCAGGGCTGCTCGGTTCCTCAGATAAACAAGTACCAAAGGAACTGAGCAGAGCACCGTGGACCCCCGTGTCTGTTTCTGACAACACCCGCGCTGGGAAGGGGCCCTCATCCCATGGGTCGAACAGTGGAGGTACCTGAAGAGTTGCTGCAACCTGGGCCTCAGCTGCCCAAGGTTTGAGCTAACAGGCCCAGGTGGGTGGGATGCTGCTCCCTTTCTCCAGGTGATTCTAATATGCAACCAAGCCAGAACCCCGTGAAGAGCCGCAAGCCCAGCAGCCCACTGGAGCAGCGGAGCATACAAGTGAGCCTCCAGCTTTGTTCCCAGCCGCTCTGGATGCACCCTGCCCAGTGCAAAAGTCAGGAGCCAGAGAATGATCGTAGCCAGAGTGACCCAAGATATCATGTTGGCAAGAAGATTCCAGCACCCACTGGGTGACAGGCAGAGAAGGCTGGAAGGGTCCTCTGGCTGAGCCTCCATCTGGGCCCACTGCACCTAGGTTCCTATCTCAAATATTCTGGCCCTTTGTGGCTATAAGAACCCAGAAAAGGAGGCCAGAGCAATAGTACAACGGGTAGGGTGCTTGCCTGGCACGCAGCTGACCCAATTTATCCCCAGTATCCCACATGGTCCTCTGAGCCCACCAGGAGTCATTCCTGAGTGCAGAACCAAGTAACTCCTGAGCACCACACCAGGTATGACCTCCCCATCAAAAAAAAGATAGAACCCAGGAAAGGCCATGTTGTGTGAAAGTTATTCCAGAAGATACTGCATGCAGAGCCGACACATTTATACACAACAGCCCCAAAAGAGCACAGCATACAGTTTGGGCATGGGTGACTCAAATCCCAAGTTCCCCCACACACAAAAAGGGGAGTGGTAAGTGGAACTCCTATCTCCCCGCCTGTTTTGCACACAATGTTAGTTCTATGGGAAAGGCATCATCAGGACTGTGAGGCTGAGAGGCTGGCATTCAGGTGCAGGAAGGAGGGTAGGGCAGGCAGTGGAGCACATGCCTGGGCGACAAGGCACCCGCAACAGAATGAGCAGCACAGCCGTGTCCAGAAGAGGAGGGCAGATACAGGGAATCTGAACTCCAGGGTCGCGCAGACCTTCCCCATGAGTATCTCCCAGGACCGTGTCCCACATACAGGCAGCCAAGGCTCGGGAAGGTCAGACGGAGCTAACAGGTCCCTAACAGGGCACCAGGCCACAGGTAAGCCTGCCGTCCCTGCCCTCCCGAAGAACAATCCCCAGGAGAAGGAGCTGCTCTGGAACCAGCAATGGGTGCCCCAGTCCAGAATCCACTCCAGATCCCCCAGGCTTGGGTGAAGCATGAATGATGTAAATACGTACATGGGGACTTTTAAACACAGATTATTCACTCAATTAACTCTAATGGCCCCTCAGAGCTGAGAGAGACGATTGTGTAAACATGAGGAGTTGAATGTGGCCTTGGCCCCAAGATTTCCTCCAAAGAGGGGGTTTACGAGCCCCCCCATGAGAGTTTCCTCTGGGCCCCAACTTGGCAGATAAGTTCATTGCCTAGAAGGGAATTCTTGCCTCAAATGTGAAAGCGGTAGGAATGAAAGGGAAGGACCCAGCCCCTGAACGCGAGCAGGGAGTTCTTGGGGTGCAGATTTGACACATATTCTCACTTGCCATAAAACATACATTCAATGACACAGAACATCTGGGCGCCTCTGGGCGCCTTGCTCTTTCCCAGTAAGAGGAGGAACCGGAGGTTTGCTCCAGCAGCCACTTACATGCACATATTCTAAATGCTTCTCACTGGACACAACACAGCCTGCCTTGGGAATGGCGAGGCACCCGAGAAGCTCAGCAGAAGGGGTCTGAGGTGGTCTCCCCAGCACAGAATGCCTAGAGTGTTGGGGCTGTGGCCACAATCAAAGTTGCTGGCTGTTGGGGACCATGCTGACTTTCTTGGGCACTAGGGGCCAGGAGTTTGGGTTGAGGGCCGGAAGAGCCTGAGGATCTGTCCCTGCACCCAGGGACCATACAGGTCTCTAGAAAGAAGAGCACTGGCCTTCCTTAGTCCCAGCCTACCCCCTACACATATGTCTTATCACAAGAAACCTGGGAGTCATTCACTTTCCCTGACTCCCTCATGACCCCCGCCCCACCCAAAACTACACTTAGCATGGCCTTGGGATCCATACACAGCCATAAATGCCAAGCCCACCCCGCAACCAGCCAAGTCTCTCCTGTGGCTCACCCTGTCCCCCACCCCCTCTCCTTTTCAGCTGGAGCCATAAATACGAAAAGCCAGGATGGGACTGGGAGGGACACGCAGGACACTACGTGAGCACCGGGTTTCAGTCCCCAGCATTTATGGCTTCCAGAACACCTCCGGGTATATCCCCTGTGGCCCCAACACTGCTGGGCCCAGCATGGAACCATCAGGTCCAGACAAAGGGGTCAACTACCACTGGGAATAGCCCTGGCACCTCCACCCTGGCAGGGACCCCTTCCTCGCTTTCAGAGCGGAGTCCTGGGCCCCGCTTCTAGCAGGACCCCTCTCACCTTCCCTCTCACCAGGGTCCCTCTCAGCTTCCTTCTACTCGAGCTCTCCACCCTCCTCACTTCTCTAAGTTACCTCTCAAGACTTACCGAGTGTTTCCTCCAGGGCCCCAGCAAGGGCTCCACGCTGTCTCTCAGGAGCCGAGCGCCCTGATGAAAGTGTTCCAATGCCCAGCGCTCAGTACGTGTGAGAGCATTTCTGTACCCCGCACACAACATGCATGTTACAGAGTCCCTTCAGCCCCCCACGCAGCCTTGTACTTTCCAGGTGAACAAGCTCCCGGAGACCATCAGTCAGAGCAGCCAGGCATCCACAGGCCTCGTGTGAAGGATGGCAGGAGATACAGGCCAACAGGGAAGCATCACACCCTGGGGGTGCCACCTGTACCCCGTTTTCTCAGTTCACTCCACTCCACTGCTGCGAAGTTCACTGTGAACCAACCCAGAGCGAGAGGCAGAGAGACAGGATCTGCACCCACACCGCAGGGGCTGACTGCCCCCTACGGGACCCCCTAGTCCCCTGTAGGAGTCTAACTGGGAGAGAGGGGCTCCTTCTTGCTGACGGTGGGGAGATGGGGCCCAGCAGAGGCAGCGCAGCTGGGAGTGTGAGGTGCAAGAGAGAGATGTCTACAGGGATGGAGGGAAAAGAGCTGAGAGTCAGAGCAACCTGCAGAGGCTGGACAAGGCAGCCTTACAGACAGCCCCAGAGCCTGGAGTCCCCTACACCCTGGTGTGTGCCGCCACGGCCTCTGTGCTGAAGTTGCCAGCAATTGATAACTCTTCAGGTGAACCTGTTTACACCTGGCGCTGCTCAGAATCGCGCCAGCAGGCACTGCGCAGGACACACACACTGGACAGCAAACACACCAGGCTTCTCTCTGGAGATGAGCCCTTGATTAGCACATAGCACCCCTAAGGGTCTTGGGGAAACACATCCTGCTACTGTCCCATCTGAAGAGCATCACCGAAGGCAGACGGGCCCAAAATGGGCCCTAAGAATGAACTACACCCTTATGCTTAATCCAGGCCCCTTGCCCCTCCTCCAGGGAGCCTTCAGACAGAAAGAGCAGCTGAGTTCTCCCAACGAAACTCTGCCCTGCCCACACCCCACACCCCTTACCCTCTGCTCAAATGTGCCCTCTTCCACTTGGCAGGCGAGGACTGGCCAGATGTCTCCCAACATCATTAACTCCTCACCCTTGGGATCCTTAGCCCATCCTCACCGCAGCTCTCTGTATGAAACTTCCTGCAAGGCTCAGATAGTCCCACATACTCCTCTTGGATTATAGCAGACATGTGCTGGAACCTTAGTGCCCACTTGGGTCTGAAATCTTCAGGTGACCCACAACTCCTGAGGGTTCACTGGCATCAGACCCAGGTGAGACACAGCAGGCTCTGAAGAGACATGGGAGATTAGACTGGGGTTTGCCCAATACTTTTGCACCACCATGGCTGCAAACCCAGATCTGTCCCCCTTCCCACCCCCAGCTGCAGTGTGCACACAGCTGCTCCGACTTGGCAGGTTTCCGGATATCTTCCTGTGCCAGCATGTCCGTCTCTGAGGTGACACTGGTCTCAGGGATACAGGGTCAGGAGCCTGAGCATCTCAAACTCGCCCCAAACCATACCAGGGCTCAGGGCAAGCTGCTGTTCCTTGTGGCACTTGGGGTAGGAAGGGGCAGTGTGATGGGTTAGACTCAAGATCATACATTTCTGGGTGTGACTCCTGACCTAGCTCAAGTATGATGATGCACTCATGTAAGTGCTTTACTCTGCACGCCACACAAACGTTCCCTGTGTTGGGAACACTGGGCCTACCCTTCTAGGGAGTTAGGGAAGATATGAGATGAAGTAAGTAAAATACCCAAGACACAGCAGGACCTCAAAGATTGATGCTTCACAGAAAAAGCACTTGGGGAGGCCAGGCACGCTTACAGGACAGACCAACAGGGAAGAAGAAACCACGACCTTGCCAAGCCAGAAGGGAATTCAGCATCGGGTGGGGGGGCCAGCTGTAAGGGGAGCAGCATGGGCCATTCAGCACATGGTGTGAGACAAGCACTCTGTTAAAGAGTAGATAATGAAAGAGATGGAGCCAAACCTTTATTCTGAAGTAAGACCCAATTCTCGCTGGAACAGAGAGTCAAATGGAAATAACAAAGCCTTACATGTTCTAGAAGAAAATATGGGTGAAGGGTTTGAAAATCTTGCAGAGGGAGAAATGTTTGCTAAGCGTGTCATTTCAACAAAATGAAAAGCCATGGAAGAGAACTGTTTAACCACATAAAACGAAAATTTCTCATTTTCAAAGCACATATAAATAGTGGTTAAATGAAACCTGTGCAAGACATTCAACAGTGAGTTACTTTGGTGGAGGGTGTCTGATGCCACTCGCTGCTTCTCCCATTCAAGGAGTGCTCACCATTTGGTCAAAGCATCAATCTTTGAGGTCCTGCTATGTCTTTGGGGGGGAGAGAGGTGGCAGGGGTGGAGCCACACCTGTCTGTGTTCAGGACTTATGCCTGTCTCTGCACACAAGGATACTCTTGGTGGTGCTTAGAGGACTTTATGGGTTGCCGGGATCGAACCTGGGTCAGCCACATGCAAGTGCCTACCCACTGTATTATCACTCCAACTCAACCTTTTGGTTCTTTAAAATGAACCCTTGCTACAACAGTGGGCAAATGGCGCAAACAAGCAGCTCCTACAAATAGAAAGATAGCATGGTCCCAAAGAAGCAGATGAAGACAACCACGCAACACATGTTATTTCTACCACCTTACTGGCGAAGAGTGAAGCCATTAAAACCCAGGTTGGCCAGATAGTCTCATGAATGTCAAATGTCTGTGATGGAGGTACTTTGGCATTAGGACACAATGGTAAAAAATGTGGCTCATATGCTGCCCAAGCCCATGTGCTGCCTGTGCCCATGTGGCCAAGCACACGTGGACCCGAGGAACATGTGTCACCCATATCTCCCCTCTTGAGATGTGTTCTTTCATGATTTCGTATCTAATGCTGGGATGTATGTACTGGGGCTCTCTCAGACTTCGGAAGAGCCCATGTTCTCTCTTGAGAGCGTTACTCTCTCTTACTTTCCCTCCTTCCCCTTCCTCAGAACCTCCAAATAAAATCTGCTTTTACTTTAAAAAAAAAGGTACAAAAATGTATAATGAGTCAGAAAGTTGGCCCTGGATCTACCCAGACACCACACCTGCAAATACAAACCACCATGAACTGGAAACATTCGATGGACTTAGTGTGACAGTGACAATGTATACCTAATATACACAGCTGTATATTAGGTAGCATAAACTGTCTAGAGATGAGTACTGGGAAAAATGAATAGATTATATGCAAATACTGTGCTGTTCTCTATGGAAAACAATATGGGGATTCCTTAGAAAAAGAAAAGTAAAAATTCCACAGGATCCAGCAATCCCGCCTCCTGGGCATATAAATAGAGGATTTCCAAGCCCGGAATCAACCTAAAAGCTATCAACAGATGACAGCACCATTAAGAAAGATGGCATTGTGGGTCAGAGATGTAGTGCAGGGGTTGCGGCACTGCCTTGCATACAGATGACCCTGGTTCAATCCCCAGCACCACATGGTTCCCAAACACCGCTGGGAGTGACCCCCAAGCACCAACAGTTTTGGTCCAAATTCCCTCCCAATAAATAAGAAACTGTGTCCACTAGGACAATATGGATGAATCTGGGTAATTATACTGAATGAAATAAGTCAAGAAGTGAAGGACAATTACCGGATGGCTTCATTCCTATGTGGAATGAGAATTACTAATGCAAAAGAACCAACAAAACACAACAAAAATAGGACTCTGAAAACCGTGGTGGTTACTGGAAAGTAGTGCAGTGGGCAGCAGGAGAGAGGGGAGGGATGGCGGAGAGCCCTTGGGTAGAGGTGCAGTGAAGCGTATTCACACACAGGGGTGTGAACCTGAACTGAGAGTTTATGGCATTGCAAATCAGTGGGAAGCCAATACAGTTTGATTTCTAAATTCCACACTGTTTACACAGGATACCCAACATTTGGGCATCACAAATGTTGGTATCTGTGGGACAAAGACTTAGGGGGCCAAGGGTCCTGGACAATCCTCCGCAGATAACAAGGGACAACCTTCCAGCTATGAGCTGTTCATTGAAGCTGGCTGCCAGTAAAGCAGAAAATGGACACAACACACTTAATGTACAGGCAGGGACATAGAGCCACGAGACTGACTGTCGCAAGAACATGGTCCTGCACCCCAGCCACAGTCCCAAGCAGCACTGTCCCCCAGAGATTCTGGGGCACTTCTTGGGTGCACATCACCTAGTCACTGAAAAAGAAACACAAAACAACAACCCCCAAAAAATCATCCAAAGATGGGCGTGACCAGCATGAACAATCCATGAAAGAAGGTTGTATGGAAGAAACAAAGAATGATCAGCAAGGCACACGGAAGCAAAGGACCGTGTCTGACGGTGTTGGCAAAGTGTTAACATCACCCAGTGGTGAGTTTTCATTTAATTGTCCTTTAAATACTTGCATTGTACTTTTTGTGTGCTGTCTGAGATTTTTTTATGTGACAAAATATTTACCAAAAAAAAAAAAAGTACATCTCTCTCACTTCACTGCCCCGGCCAGGAAATCCTGTAAGCAGAGCGTTCCTCTGTCTCGGGGTCAGTGGAGCCACTGTGGCCTCAGGACCAAGAGAGGATCTGGTAGGCAGGAGGGTCAGCACCAGCATGGTTTCACTGGCACTGAGGAGACCACCCCCTTCCTCAGCTGTTCTGCTAAGGGGGATGAAAAACACCTGCCCTGCCAGACAACCAATTCTAAGACCCCCACACCACATCTAGTAGGACTCTCCCACCCGCTGCACCTGTACACAGGGCTCTGATCTGGCCTCCCAGGTGAGACAGCTTATCACCGGACGCTCAGGACACATGAAAGACAGCTGGGAGGTGACACAAAAGGAGAGAGGGTGCTGGGACAAATGAGCCCCAGCCACATGGCCGTCACTGACCAGGTGGCCTGCAAGCGCTGAGCACTCATCCTGCTCCTGGCCCCAGAGCTCTGCTCTAATCCCCAGGCAGGAAGACCTGGACACTGCAGCCAGCACTGTGGGCCCAGGGTCAGGTGGCGATAGAGGCTCAGGAGCCAGGCCACGCTCTGAGCGGAGTCTGCAGCCCATTACCCACAGTGGGCTTATACAGGATCTACATGCCGCACTGTGGCTCCCAGATCAATCTACTGTAGTGAGAGGGGTATGTGTCACTAGGGACATAGTGCAGGCCAGGGGTCAGAGGACAGGGAAGGAACTCGGCATCAATGACAGCCCAGTGAGAGAGTTGGGGGGACCAGGGTGGCTCCCTGGGGATCCTTCAGCATTCTCTAGACCACAGAAACCTTTTCTCCAACGACGGTGTCCACAGCAATGGGGGAGCTCGGAAATGGGTCCTCAGGACCTCTGCGGGCTGTCACACTCCGCTCCACTCTGAGCACAGATGGGCAGGGGAAGCCAGGCCCGGCCCCCAGCAGCATGAGGCCAGGTACGGGAAGGGGCTCTGCAAGGGGAGGTCAGGGGTATTGCTCACGGGGCAAAGATCAGATGGCTCCTGGAGGTGGGCTACAGACACTTGGGGTAAAGGTCGCCTCAGAGTCCAGGGAAGAAATTCCCAAGAGAGTGGTCACTGCCAAAGTCGCAGGGTGGCACGGAGGGTCACGCTGAACTATACTTTTACTGGCTTTTTCTGTTTTCTATATTGAGGGACACACTCAGAAATTCTTGGGGTTACTCCTGGCTCTGCACGTAGTAATTACTCCTGGAAGCTGGGGGCAACATGTGGGATGCTGGAGATCAAACCTGGTTGACCACGTGCAAGGCAAATGCCCTACCCGCTGTGCTATCACCCCAACCCCAACACTACTGCTTTGACGGTGGTCCTCCCAGGTTGGTACAGGGATAATCTGAGCCCCACACCCTGCAGCAGCCCATGCAGGAGGGTATCGCTCTATTCCAGAGTTCCATGGGGATGAGTCCCCAGAGTGCCTCAGGGCCACCCACAGTCAGAGGAGCATAAGGCTTCAGGGCTTAGGCTCAGCACATGTCAAAGAGCTGGAGCAGGTGGTGGCAATGTCTGAGCAACTTCACACAGGTCATGTATGACTATAGCCAGCGAGGCTGGAGAAGTAGAGGAGCCAGCCAGGGTGGCTCTGCAGGAGAGGCCACTTGAGTGGCCAGTCAGAGCAGGCCAAGTAAAGAACCAAAAAAAAGCCTGCAGAAGCAGATGGGGGACAGATGCGCATGAGCAGGAGAGCATGTGCCTTGTATGTGTGAGATCCCGGGTTCAACCCCAACACAGCCAAATATTAATTAATTAATAAAAATCCAAAGCAAAATGGGAGGGGGCATCAGCTGCTGCCCAGGCCTGAAGTCTGTCTCTTGCTTGCTTCTCTCTCATACCCTCAGCCAGTGCAGCCCCCCCCCTAGAGAAAGCTGAGTATAAAAGGGATGTGGGCATGGGGAGCCAGCCTCCTGGCCAGACAGAAACCCACACATGGCCACAGTCCCCAAACACCTTACACTAGCACAGTGCCTCCCTCCTACAATGACTTGGTCAACAGAGTGCAAGTAAGTTGGGGTGCAAACACGTGGAGGCATGGTAGGGGTGGTCTGAGCAGAGCCATGGGTTCTGGGAAGCTGCTTGCCAGGCTGTGCAGAGCAGGCAGCTAGCAAGGGGCTGGAGCTGTGGCAGAGCACAGCAGCTTTCTGAGTGCTTCTGGGCCCCATGGTAGAGCTTTCTAGAGCCAGTTCAGTCCACGCTCACAGCCCTACAGAGACGAGCCTCAGTACCACCCCCAGATACAAGCAGCAAACACAGGCTGTGGAGTCACTCACTGCCACCAGGAGGTTGCAGAGCCAGGGCTAGACCCAGTTACCCATGTAATGGTCACACCATGGAAAACAGGCCGGAGTGGGCAAAGAGGATGGAGGCACAGGAAGGCAGAGGGTCAAGGACAGCATCAAGGACAGGGGTCTTTCTCCACTGAGCAAGGAGCAGGATGAGACAGCCAAAGCCCCCTTTCCAACCCCAGTGGGAGGGCCGGGAGCTTACCAGGTATCTGGGGTTTCAGGGTGTGTGACTGAGCCCTGAATGCCTAAGGAACAGGAGTGAGGCCACACTGTAAAACAGACATGATCAGGGGCACCTTGCAGAGGCCAGACAGGTCCCAGGTTTGGAACTGTCCAGAAATGGTGGTCAGTCGCAGCCACAAGGGTTCAGGTTAAGCCTGAGGATTCTCACCCTCTGCCTCTTGCTCTCTGCTCTGTCAGTTCTCAGGAGAGGGAGCCGGATCAGGCGCCCCCTCCAACACCTCACAGCTATTCCACAAACTCCTCTGCACCATGTTACCTGTTTACACCCAGAAGTTCCTGCATCACTGAGCTAGACCTCGATGGCGCACAAGAGAGCAGCAACCCCATACTGTCTTTGATTTTTGTTTTAAATAAGAAGAACTCAGAATTGACTCCTTGACCATATCCAACTTACTCCTTTTCCCCATATATGGTCACAGGCACTGTTTGCCAGGACAGCCTGTGTTTTCCTTATTAAGCAATATACAAAGTGAGCAAACAGCCCTTGCGCCCCGCCGCCCCATCCCAACGGTCAGAGCTGGGTCGAGGGCAGGCCAGGGCTGAGCAGAAACCCCACACTGGCCTGGAGGTGGAGAGCCAGGCCTGCTGCTTCCCCACGGCCCCTGCCCTGGGCAGCCACAGAAACAGTGCCTACTGGTGCCAGCCTCTGGAAAGGCCCCATCCAGCACCCCATCAGCCTGAGGTGAGAAGTCCACTCTCCCCACTTATAGGGAAAAGGGCCAGACTCAGAGGGAACAGGCCACGTGCTCAGGGTCCCCAGCATCGGCACCAGTGTGAAAGACCATTTCTGTCTGGGTGCACAGCCCAGATGCTTCTCCCCACGTGTCATCAGCCCTCCCCTGGGGTCTTGGTTCACCCCACTGCCATTTTCATCAATGCTGCCACCACCACAGTCAACGATGGGAACTCCATCCTGGCCACGCCACCCCCTGAAACGTCCTGGGGTCAAGATCTGGAGCCAAAGGAAAGTCACAGGTGTGGGCACAGCAGGGTCCTCATGGTCTCCAGAGCCAACAACATCCTCCTTCCTCACTGCCTGGCTCCTCTCAGCTCACAGAACTGTGGTGGTCCCCACACCATCCTGCCGTCCACGCCCGAGTCAGCTTGCTGGTGCAAGTGTCCACCACCTGCTTCCTGGGCCACCCTAGCCGGCTCTGGCTACTCCACTTTTGCAATATGCCACCTAGGTCAGGAGACTGAGTGGGGCTGTGCAGGGTCAACAAAGCTGCCCCACCCCCAGTGTGGCTCTGGCACACAGGGAGCCCAGGCCCCACTTCGCTATGTGGACACCACCAGCCTGGGGCTCACTGTTCCACCTCTGAAGCCCCCAGGCTGGTGCTGGACCCACTGGCCAGGTGTGCATGTCTGCTGTGTCCCTCACACCTGTGAGGAGGACCAGTACGGGAATCGGTGAGCCTCTGCGACAGCACACCCCAACTCTTCCCCATCCACACAGACCCCTGGTGGCTTTTTCTGGGGTGTCTGTGCTTCCCAATGCTTTTCATTTTAATCCAATGACATTAAGCATGTTCGTGAGGCTGCATGCCCAGCAGTCCGCACCCAGACGCCACAGTACCTCAACCCATGCCAGGGGCAGTGAGCCTCTGCCGGCTCCCCTGCTGCTTGGGTCCGACCTCCTTCCCTTGCCCTCAGGGTCAGCTCTGTGGGAGCTCCCCATCAGTGGTGCGGGTTCCTGCCTGGGTAAAACCATGGACTTGAAGTAATCCATTTCCACACTGAGCTGTTTTATTTTTATGAAGCTACAACCATCAGCAAATGCTCCAAGGAGAGACTAGATCACAGAATTGCTTTAATCCCTGATGACAGTTTGTCTTGTAGCATAACCCAAAAGTACGTTTTCCAACCACATCCCGGTGGGAGGCGGTTGGGGGGCAGTTTGAAAGACACCTTGGCTCAGGCCAGAGTGGAGTAGGGAAGTAAGGCCCTTGCCCACCACGCAGCTGGCACGAAATATGACCCCCCCCAAGCACCACCAGGAGTGACTGCTGAGCTCAGAGCCAGGAGGAAGCCCCAAGCAAAGTCAGGTGTGGCCTCCAAGCCAAAACAAAACAAAAATACAGCTCATCACACACTGCAGCCTGACACCCCCACTTGCTGCATGTAGACCCACCCACCCCGAGAGCTCAGCCCCAGCGCCCCACCCTATTATGCTGCAAGTGCTTTGTCTTCCTCTATAGCTGAAAAAGGTGAATCGCTTTTGTTAGAAGTGTGTCTTTTTTTGTAAAAATGTCAAAAGACACCAACCATGCGTGGAGAAAAGGGAACTAGCACGCCCCAGTGTGGAGCAGGAGTGGGGGGCCTCCGTCCTCGGGACTTCCCCTGGCCCTTGTCTCTCTGCAGGTCCCTCAGAAGTCACCCCTGCCTCCTGCCATTAACGAACACCTGGGTGCTCTAGGTATCAAAACCTGGCCCCCGCAGCCACTTACTTGCACCCCAAACTATCTCATTCTGGATAAGTGGTCTTTTCCTCTTTGATGTTCTGTGTTGACAGAGTTAGGGGTGACTGAGGGGGCAGGGCTGGAGCCTATGCCAGGCACGCACAGGCCCTGGGTTGCATGGATCCCCAGCACCAACCGGTCCCCCACTCACCTCAGGTATGACTCGGTTGCTCTCATGCAGCTGTGGTCCCCACAACAATGCTCCCAGCCAGGTACTGCCAAGGCTTTTTTTTCTATTCCAGGTTGCCAAGATGCAGCCCACCTGCTCTTCTAGAAACAGCCCTCTCGCTCACCCTTGTGCACCTCTATGGAAAAAATTAGCTATAATAAATGTTGAGGATCTTCCTGAGCATAAAACTTCATCTGCCTTCAAAGTAACCTCCTTGACCTTTATCATGGCAGGGCAGGACCCACACTATCCATTCTTCCAGACTCCCTCATTAGTGACCTATCCCGGCCATTGGTTGAAAACCGAGATATAGACTCTGCCCCATCATGAGAAGCCCAATACCAGAATATGTCTGGAAAGAAGATTCTAAGTGGGTACCACAGGCCCTTCTAAGCCTGGGTAGATAATGCTACTCAACTGAAGCCAATGATGGGTGCTAATACCTGGCGGGTGGTAGGTGTTGGTCCCTACCCCAAGGAGTACAGATTTGCACTCATGAGTCAAAGCTTCAAACAACAGGGTGTGAAGAAAGGGGTGATGGGAAACTGCCAGCGTTAAGAAGTAGCTGACTAGGCCGGAGCAATAGTAGGTAGGGGAGGGTGGTTGTCTTGTATGCGGCCAACCCAGATTCAATCCCTGGCATCCAATATGGTCCCCCAAGCACCACCAGGCATAATTCCTGAGTACAGAGCCAGGAGTAACACCTGTACATTTCTGGGTGTGACCCGAGAAGAGAAGAGAAGAGAAGAGAAGAGAAGAGAAGAGAAGAGAAGAGAAGAGAAGAGAAGAGAAGAGAAGAGAAGAGAAGAGAAGAGAAGAGAAGAGAAGAGAAGAGAAGAGAAGAGAAGAGAAGAGAAGAGAAGAGAAAAAAAGAAAAAGGGAAAGGAGAGGAGAGGAGAGAAAAGAGAAGAAAAGAAAAGAAAAGAAAAGAAAAAGAAAAAGAAAAGAAAAGAAAAGAAAAGAAAAAATGCCAAGATGTGCAGGCCAAAGGGTCTCTGGCCATTGGCTTAGAGTCTTTTTCACTGGCAAAGGAACCACCTTCTAGGGGCCAGTCACTGAGCACCTTGGATTGTGCATGCAGAGGAGAGCAGAGTAGAAGGATAAGAACATTCTGGGTGCAAGACACAAAAATCTGCACCAAAACCTGCATCGCTGAATTGGGCTTGGTGGTCCAGGAGGATGGGTCACATGCAGATGTGAGACAGCAGGTGTAGGTGAGAGAGGAGAGAGAGAGGTGGGCTCATGGGAGGAAGCAAAGATGGACTCTCTCTGGGGCCGGGCGATAGCCCAGCGGGAGGGCATTTGCCTTGCACGCGGCCGGCCTATGCCGGCCAGGGTTCGATCCCCGGCATCCCATATGGTCCCCCGAGCACCGCCAGGAGTAGTTCCTGAGTGCAGAGCCAGGAGAAACCCCTGAGCATCGCGGGTGTGACCCAAAAAAGCAAAAAAAAAAAAAAAAACAAAGATGGACTCTCTGGAGCTGGCCACAGACAGAGAGAGTCGCAGCGCCCAACCCAAACCTGACCTAGGGTAAGGGTTTCCATGGCAGTGGGGCGCAGTCCCTGGGCCTGCTCTGTACCTGGCCAGCTCAGAGCTAACTAGAGGCCTAGCAGGAATCCACAGAGCAGGACGTGGTGCCTCCAGGGCTCCCCCTATAGGCTGGGTCCTCTCTGCCCAGGGCACTGCTGGAGAGTAGGACAGAACGATCCTCAGCTCTTGGCCCATGTACACAGGCTCCACACAGGCTCCTTGTTCAGTGACGCACGGTACAGTGCAATATCACTTCAATATCAGAGAAATCCTGCCCCACCTGGGGAGGCGGCCGACAGTACAGCACCTGCCTTGCAGGCTCCAGACTGCAGCATCCCCTGTGCCGAACGCCATCCCAGAGGCACTGCTATGTCGTATCCTCACACTCAACCACCAAAGGCACAATGCCAGACATGGCAACAACAATGTGGGGAAGGTAAGAAGAAAGCAGTCAAATAAATGAACAATTGAAAAATAGCCCGGAGACCCATCCATGAGACTCAAGACGCTTACACTGGCTTCTATGGCTCAACCCTGGGCTTAATATGGGCAGTTTTTGTACATCTCAAGCACCAAACAGTGCCTTCCCTACCAAAGTGGGGACCAATTATTGATTTTCCCGGACAGGCAAGAGTTTGGGGGTGTGGAGGGTGGTAGGGGGCATGGCTAAAGTGGCAATATCCTATAAGGTCCAAGACAACCACCCATAAGGAAATGCTTTGGAGCTGGCCTCTACTGAACTTCAGCTGCTGTTCTACCTGCATTCAAATCCCCCATAAGGACCCTGTTCTAGCTGGGCTCCCCCTACATCCCCATGAGCAGGGTCAGAAATAGTGTCCGGGAAACACGTAGAATGGAGGGACTGGCCAGACGCCTACCATAAGCTATGCTGATCTTTGAGGTGGGCTGGGTCTGAGCCTGAGCCGAAGCCCACACAGCAAGTCCCCCTCGACAACCCTGTCCCTGCCTCCTTTATCCTTGGCCCCCTTCAGACCAACTTCCTGCTGGAGGCATGCAAAGGTCCCACCAAACTGGTGCAGTCACTGTGTAAACACACACATGGGCATCTTAGCCAGCACCTCTCCTAGGCTGGGAGGTTTGGGAGCAGCCACTTCACAGGGCAAAACAGGAGCAGCACCTAAGGGTGGGTATGCACAGCTGTCTCCAGCCCAGAATGCCTGGCAAATTGCAGGCACCCCTCTCCCCAGATCAGCTGGGCAGCCATGGGGGCCTCCAACATGCTCTCACCAGGAACCAATCTCCCCCAGCAGAGCTTCCCTTTGACCTGCACCCCAACCCCAGGCATGACTCTCCACCACCCAGGACCCCCATAAGAGGTAATCCCTGGGGTCTCCTGCTCCCACCCCCACAGCTTCAGTTCTACCCTCAAATCTTCTCTGACTCTTTATGTTTTAAGTAGGGGTCAGGGGTTGTCAAGGCCTGTGGTGCTCCAGCCCAGCAGTGCTCAGGCCACCAGGGCCGTCCCCAGTAGAGGGTAAAGAGGCGAAAGGATGTACCAGGGCCTCAGTGTGCCAGGCCCTACCACCTGAGCTCACGCTGCAGCCCAGACCTCCTGCTCTCTCCCCTAGCTGCCACCCTCCCACTATAGCAATCACAGCAGACCCTTCTTCCACCACACAGCAGCCACGTGGTCTTAGGACACAAATCTGCCCTAACAACCCTCTCCAGATATGCCTGGTGGTACAGATATGGACCCCACCCACCTGCTCTGGGGCCCTCCCTGAGGTTCTGCCCACAGCCGCAAGGCTGTGTATGCCATTCCTCACCTGCTTTGGCCATGCTGGGCAGAACAGCACCACAACCATCAGGCCCCAGAGCCAAACTGTTACATTCCCACTGAGCCCCACTGAGGAGCCCCTATGAAAGACAAAGGGTGATGAGTGGGCAGTGTGGCTCAATGGTGGGCCACAAGCCTCCCATCTGTGAGGTCCTGAGTCCCAAAGAAGGAGGAAGCAGGAGGAGAAGAAGGAGGAGGAAGAAGAGTAGGATGAAGAGAAGGAATAGGAGAAGATAGAGTGATAATTCAAGTCCAGGAAAAGTGGTGATGACTAAGGCCCCTCGAACACTGAGTAGGGAACAGGTACACCTCTGGAGGCAACCTGGCCCATTGCCCTATCTCGGCCATGCAAGCCTTCCTGGCGATTCCACTTCAAGGAAACACCTGAGGAGACCAACAAACGGGTCTTTAAAGAGATATACAGAGTAATGTCATTATATTCATCAATGTCTGGTGACAGGGGACTGAGCATATATACAGAAACCTGTACACACAGCCTGTCATAAGGAATGTGTTAGGTCCCAGAAGATGACTGGCAGGTGTCAGGGTCTAAGGACGGGCGATCATTCAAGCCTCAGAGCACATGCATGGTCTCTGGGGCACACATTCTCTGCTATGTGTGGCTCCCTGAGCACTGATCAGGCAGGCCATCACTGCTGGGCCAAGCATCACACAGAGTGGCCCTGGCCTCCCCACCTCCACCATGAGCTCCACCAGGGCTGGTTAAAACACGCAGCAAGATCAACAAAGTGTGGATCGAAATGATAGTACAGAGGGTAGGGCATTTGCCTCGCACACAGGAGACTCAGATTCTATCCCCAGCATCCCATACGGTTCCCCAGAGCACCTCCAGGAGTAATTCCTAAGTTGTAGAGCCAGGAGTAACCCCTGAGCATCACAGGGTATGACCCAAAAAAGAAAGGAAAAACAAGAGCAACAAAGGTCTAGAAGTTTGAGAGCAGGTTGGTGCAAGGCACTGACTTAAAAAAGACCCAGGGAGACCAGATGACCAGATGCTACATCAGCAGTGAAGGCCGTCAGGAATTGCTGGGGTTCAGTCCACAAGTGCAAAGACCCTGAGAGCCAGAAGCCCCAAGGTCTGGGAAAGGGTGAGGGGCACCAAGATCAGGGGGAGGGTGAGAGCAGGAAACTGTTAGCTCAGCTCCTCTCTCCAGAGGGTGACCCCCCCACTCCCTGCTGGCAGAAGGCAGGAGGATGGTTTTCTGCAGAGGCCTCTGGTTTGCGGGCATCACCCACAGCTGAGAATAGGAAACCCCACACAGGAAACCAAGGAATACAATAAAAGATTTGATACTGAATGTTCAGACCACTGCCTCCTGCCAACATCAGGTTCTCAGAATGATGGTGGTCTGGTGAGCATTCCCAAAGCTGCAGAATGGAGACCTTCCATGGCCACGAGCCAACCCAGTACTGTCTGCAACAGGACTGCTGCTATGTGAACAACACAAGCACTTCCAACCAGCTTCCTAAGTGAATGTGAATGGACAGGCTATCAGATGGCAGAGGACTTCTCTAAGATGAATGTCAGAGCATAAAATAAACCATACAAATTCCATCTTAGAGGAAAGAGACCATGCAAGGAGAGTAAAACTTGAAGTATTCACACTTAACACAGTAAGAAATGATGTAGCTTCCTGAAACAAATATAGGATATTACAAAGCTATTGCAGAATGCAAAGAACAAATGAGCACCTGGAATTTAAAAATATGAGACCAGGAATCAAAAATTTAGTAGAAAGGATGAAGGATGGTGAAGAAAGAATCTTGCAGGAAAAAAAATGTTTAAAAAAATAGAAGGCTGGTGAGATAGTACACCAGGCAGGGTGCTTTCCTTGCTTGCAGCTGACCCAGGTCCAATCCCTGGCACCCTATATGGTACTGAGCTCCATGAAGAGTGACTTCTGAGTATAGAGCTAGGAGTAAGCCCTGAGCACTATCAGGGAGTAGTGTTCAGAAACAAATAAATAAAAATATATAAAATTTTAAATTTAAAGGATGTATATTCTAAGAGGTTCAATCAGATATATCAGTTGCTATTACAATATTGCTGAGTAAATAAAGGCAACTATAACCCTCCAGTGCACCAGACTATTAGCACTTGGGGTTCTGGCACTACCGACTGGCCCTGCTCCACAGGCCTTTCATCCTCTTCCTAGAACCAGCTGGCTACCCTGGGCATGTCCTCCTCAAGAACATTGCAGCAAGCATGCATTATACATTGCATGTCAAGTGACTATCCTATTCATCTAGGGAAAACCACATGCCAGAATCAGAGTGGTAGAAATGAAACACAAAGCCAGATGGCAACAAATAGGAAGCAGAATCTATATTTGCAAGCAATCACAAGATCCAGGGGTGGAGGGAGACAGAAAATAAAAAGAATGAAAAATTATAAAATCTCTAATTGTAGTATATTTCCTAAAATGCAAGCACTTGAGTTTCTAGATGAACTAGACTACTAAATGCCTATAAATACCAAAACAAAATACCAAAAGTCATACCAAATATCAATTTTGGCACATTGAAAACAACCAATAGTTTCTGAAAGGCTCCAGAGGGAAAATAACAGCTTTCTTAGAAAGAGAGAAGAGAGAGAGAGAGAGAATCAAGATGGTATCTGAAGTTTCTACACCTGCTTCAGAAGACAGAACACAATGGACAGCACCTTCAAAACTCTTAAGGATAATTACTTTCAAAAATAATTCTATACCTAGTCAAGCTATCCAATAAAGCACTAAGGGAAAAGCATTTGAACATTTGAGCATTTGAGCATTTGAGCACCAACCCACCTACTCAGCCAGTCAGCCCATATTCCCTTTGACAGAAAACCATGGTGAGTGCACTCAACCCAGTGAGGGAGGGAACCAAGGAGGGAAGAAGACCCAGGGCATGGGGGAACAGTGAACCACACTTAGCAGAGATGAGCCCCTGACTACTGGTGAAGGAAAAGTGGGGATTCTGGTCAGGCCCCAGGAAAAGGGGGCAACCTGCAGGTGAGGCCAGGCTCACCTGGCTGGAAGGATCCAGAGAGGCTTCCTCAGGAAAAAAGGAGAGGGGGTGCAGAAACAAGACTGATTAATGTGCAGAAAATTGGAGTAGCAAGTCTTTTTTTTCTTAGCAAGTCTTAATAGTAGAGAAGACAAAAGGTTGTGTAGTCAAAGGAGAGAGTCATAGTTTCACATGACACTTAACCAGGCCAAATGATGTCAACCCTGAGTGCTGAGCTAGCAAAACACACCAGCTACCTCTCTCGGGAGCAGAAGGGAACATTTGGAGAGCAAGTGTGTACAAGCAGGCAAAAAAAAGATAGGAGGGAGCTGGGTGCTCACCTTCCACAGCTAAAGTCGACAGAGAATAGTTAAGGCTGGAAATTTTTTAAGTAGCAAAACAAACACGCCGCAGTAGAAGCAGGCTTTTTAAAAATCAGCTACAAAGGTTGATATTGATTGTCACTGGAAAGTGAAGACAGAATGGGTGGGTGCATAGGTGGCAGTGCTGTATAAATATTTAACTCTTTACGTTCGTGTATAACTCCAGCAATAAGTGAAAACTAAATATAAAGAGCAAACACAAAAGTCCATAAAGACAGAGAAAGCAGTGTGCTAGCCACTCAGAAACCAGCAGACAAGAAACCCCTCCCAGCCAGGCAGAGGAACAAGTCATGGACAAAGAAGCAGATCCCAGACAGTGAGGCCCAGAAGAAAAGGCTGAATTCTCAGCGGCGGGCTGGCTAGCCTTGCAGGGGCTTCTGAAAAGCAGGTGATCAATAATTCCTAGCATAGAGTTAATATTCTCCAGAACTGGGGTGGCAGCCTCCAAGGGTGCTCAGGGCACTCGGGGGCTATCCCTAGAGATAGATACTATACCAACCAGTCCCGACAGTTCAATGCTCAGGCCCAGCAGTCAATGGCTCAATGCTCAGTCCAGCATTGTGCAGAGACCTTCTGGGTTACAGCCAGTGGTGCTCAGGGACTGGGTGTGTGTGTGTGGGGGGGTACCATGAGCTATCAGGGATGGAACTGGGGGCTTCGTCCATGTCAGGCTTCCACTTCTGTCCTTTGAGATATCTCCCCAGTCCCTCCAGATTTTTTTAATCTTAAAGAGAGGTTCAAAATAGCATTTACAACATTGTTGGAAAACAAATAAATGAAGTGGAAACACCCCCAATGTTCCTCCATCAGGGTCTTAAATAAATTGTAGGCTATTCATACAAGAGAACACCGAGCAGATGTCTTTCAGGAGATGGGAGTGTGTGTGTATGTGTGTGCACGCACACATATACACATGTGTATTGAGGCAGGGGGTAGGGTAGGGAGAAATAATGTGGAAAGAGGATGCCCAGGACACTTAACCAAACGAATGCAGAACAATCTGTGTCGTCTGAGTCACTCTGTGTAAATAGCAGATAGAGATGCACAGAGATACACACACGCACGCGTGCACACACATTCCTAAAAGGGGTGGGGTTTGGTGAGGGGCTGTCACATTCTTCAGCTGCTACTAACAGTAGCTGGGAGAGAGAAGCAGCAGCTTGTATTTCTGAGACTGTATCTGGGAGTCAAACCAAGGGAAGCTGCCGCATTCTGCACACCATTCATTTGTTCTTCCAATATTTACTGACACCTAAATCTGCTGTGTGGTGTTCTGTTTGGACATTTCACAGAATCAGCAGGAAAACATAAATATTTAGAATTATTTTTTAAATTAACACTCAAGTACTTACTCCCAACTTACTTGCTTTCCTTTTTAGAAATAAAATGTTACCCCAAGGACTTAGGGAGGATGTGTGTCCAGCCAAGCCAAGCCAGAGAAGAACCCGTCCCTGCGTCCGGAGCCCGGAGCCTGGACAGTCCTGGTGGAGAGCAGGACCCCATGGCAGGGAGGATGCCGGGGCTGCGGGAAGGACCCAGCCCAGCTGCACCTGCACAATGGGGACCAGCACCACTGCCATTCCAGTGCCATTCCAGAGCTTTGGGACAACAGCCTAGGCAAGTTGTCCCAAGATACAGGGACACTGGCTCCTGCCACGGGGGGGGTGACACCAGGTCACCAGCAGCTCAGAAAGAGCAGAGACATCTGCTTCCGCCTTCAATAGGAGAGCTCAGTGCCAATAAAGCTAGAAGTGCAACAGCAAAGGAGTCCCCTTCAGAACCAACCCCTGCTTGCCAGCACCCAGCGCCCTGACCTGGTCCAGTTACCTGCACCCCATGACCTCTAGCTCTCAGCCGACAGGACACAATCTTGAGAGCAGCTCATGAAAAGAGGCCACCAGCCATCCCCTCAGCTCATCTTGTGGCCAGGTTTTTGGAAAATGGCAGCTTTAAGCAAAATGACATATAACCAAATCAACTTTACCACCACAGGCTAATAGATATAAACAAAGGTTAAGTTCCTACAGCATACTTTTTAATCACAAAAGAAAAACCACCATGGGTTCAGAGATATAGCTCAATGGATCACTGGTCTAACACCTGCCTTGCGAACACAAGGCCCTGGTTTTAGTCCTGAATGCAGGAGGGAGAAAAATAATAATCCCCACATTTCTGCAGGAATACCTCAGTCACTTCTGATATCGGATGCTGGCATTCCAGCCCTCAGTTTTCAGTCCACTCACCAAAGCCAGGGGCACAGATAGCTGGAGCTGATCCCCACATCTGAAGGAGAAATTCACCCAGCTCACCCCACTCGCTCACACTAGAACAAGAGAAGCCACAGCACCTCATGTATATCTTTGGAGAGTGATGTTATACAGGAGGAAAGCCAAGTACCTGGAGACAATTAAAACAGACATAAGGAGCAGGGACAGACAGCATCAGAAGGGCCGTAGCTATAGCACAGCAGGGGAGGGCATTCGTCTTGCATGCAGCCAACCCAGGTTCAACCCCCAGAATCCCATAAAGTCCCCCAAGCCCCTCCAGGAGTAATTCCTGATTGCAGAGCCAGGAGTACTCCTGAGCATCACCAGTGTGACCCAAAAAAAAGCAAACCAAAAAAAGAGACATGGCAGAAGGGGCAAATTCCACACTAACATTCCAACAAAATGAAGAGTGTGTTCAAAGACCTGCTGGGATACAACCATGAAATTTGGACATTTTCTCTTTCGCCTCCCCTTTGGAACAACAGTGTAATTAACCTGTCACTGGTCTGAAGCGTATTAGTTCTTTATTGGCAGATTAAGAAACACTGTCCAGTATCTATTGGTTTGTAAATAAATATGTGATAGCAGGAACTGGAGAGAAAGTGCACGAGTTAAGGCACTCGCCTTGCATGTGGCTAAACTGAGTCGATCCCTGGCACTGCATAGGGTCCCTTGAGCACTGCTAGGAAAGATCCCTGAGTGCAGAGCCAAGGATAGACACAGAGTAACACTGGGTGTGGCCCAATCCTCTCTCCCTAAATTAATGGCAAATCCATCTCAGTGTCTGAGCATAACTGGCCGCAGATAAAACCCCATCACTGGGAGGAGCCCAGGGAAGGTCCATGTGAAGGAGCAGCCCCCAGCCTGGCTGCACGTCCCAGTGGGGGTTTTCAGGCAACAGTCCTGAGACTCACCTCTCTACAGGACCTCTTCTTCCCCCACTTCAAAACCAGCCGGAGCTAAATAATGCTGTGACTTCGGGTACCAGTGGCAGGAGCAAAGCACTCCAGAGAGTAGGGGTGAGAGGAGAAGCAGACAACCCACAGCTCCCTCCCAGGAGAAGTGGGGCCCTGAAGGAACAGCCTTGCAGGGGTAGAGCCAGCTGGGCTGCATGCACAGGCAAACAAACCCTCCAGGTCCAGCACACCATGCGTCTCAAAGCGACAGGACAGTCACTATCCCCTTGCAAGATATTTGTTCCTAAATACCCTTTCAGCTAAAAGGATCGGCCATTCCAATTGTGAAGGAATGCAAATGAAGGTGCAGAGAAAAGGCATTCTCTGATGTTCAATGTTCCTGAAAGGACATTGGGAAGAGACACCCCCCAGAGCCTGCTGGTATGAATATGATCAGATCCAGCATGTGCCTCTCAAAGAGGCAGGCAGAGCGAGCGACAGCTGTAAAAGTAGTAAACGGGTACAGCTCCCCACCTTGGAAATCCACCTCCTCGTTCTTTTCCTACAGGTACACTGACATATACACTGGTGTGTCCTTAGCAGCGAAATGACGGTCTCCAAAGCTGGCCTGCCGGTTTCCATAGTCCACTGGCCAGGAACTAACTACACCAAACCTCTGTGGGACATTGCCTGGGCGATAATACTAAATAGAATAAATTTGTCATACTGTGGGGAGGGTTACAAATCATGTTGTTGTTGTTTTTCTTTTTTCTTTTTTTTTTTTTTTTTTTTGCTTTTTTGGGTCACACCCGGCAATGCTCAGGGGTTTCTCCTGGCTCTGCACTCAGGAATAACTCCTGGCGGTGCTCGGGGACCACATGGGATGCCGGGATCAAACCCGGGCCGGCATGGGCCGGCCGCGTGCAAGGCAAACGCCCTACCTGCTGGGCTATCTCTCCAGCCCCTGTTGTTGTTTTTCAAGGTACACACATCTACTATTAGAAGAAAACCCGGAAGTTGTGAACTTCAGAATGGCTACTTCAGAATCCAGAAGGTGGAGGTCTTTAGGCTCTTGGTGGATCCTTTCCTGCACGCTTCAAACGTTTTACCATGGTCTCTTTAAAAGCATGAATATGATTTAATCCAGAAAAATCCACTCTCGTCACTTATTCCAACAAAGGGGTGCCTTGCACTCAACAGATCCTGGCTACACGATGAACATGAGTGGAGACTGGCTCTGGAGTGAGAGAACAGGGCTTCTGCCTTGCACCACGGCTGACTTGCTTCAATCCTCAGCATCCAATATTGTGCCCCCAAGGCCACCAGGACTGATCCCTGAGTGCAGAGTCAAGAGTAAACCCTGAATAAGCACAACTAGCTATGACCCTAAAACAAAAAAAAACAAAGAAAGAATGCAGAAGCAGAAGCAGCCTACACCTCCATCCCAGAAAAAGAGGTTCCAGTCTGGAAGAAAGGACAGGATGGTCCACGATATGTGGTCCAGGAACAGCCACCAGCAAGCACAGCATTCACCACAGAATTGGAGACCAAAAGGATTTTGCTTCCGGGGCTGGAGCAATAGCCCAGCGGGTAGGGCATTTGCCTTGCACGCGACCAACCCATGCCAGCCCGGGTTCAATCCCCAGCATCCCATATGTTCCCCGAGCACCGCCAGGAGTGGTGAGTGCAGAGTGTAGAGCCAGGAGTAACCCCTGAGCATTGCCGGGTGTGACCCAAAAAAGCAAAAAAAAAATTAAAAAAAGGATTTTGCTTCCTACAATCATCACATTCTGCCTTCTTATAAAGAGGGAACTCCCTTGTGAATGGATGACAAATCTACAGCAAGGCTTGGACGAGATGCTTGTCTGTGTACCAAGCTCAGGACATCCTTTGTGCCAAGCAGAGGGGAGAAGTCTCAAGGGTGAAAGGCTGAGCTGCCGCCAGCCCGTACTCCTGCTCCAAGGGACCCGGATGTCCTCACTTCGGCAATACAGCAAGGCCACTCTCAGACGTGATGTGGAAGGACTCATCACACCTGACTTCCCTCCTTCTCTGTCCCATGAGCACCCAGCAGGCGTGGAGGACAGGGGGCTCAGGGCCAAGCTGGACACATAGCAGCAGGTCACCGATTCAGGGGGCCGGACAGACCTGCTTGAGTGTTTGACACCTGGTGAGGGTCACCCCCACAACGTCCTTCATGGGTGTCCACCAACAACAACTGTCCTGTGGCACAGGACATGCTCTTATGTGCCAATCAGAGAGTGATGCCACCAGCCTCACAGTTCAGGGACAAGTATCTGGAGATGTCCCCAGGAATGTGCTGAAGCGCTACTGCAATTTGCTGCCCCCCCCACCCCCACCCCCAGCCCTGAACGCTGCATCTTCAAGAGTCCTGGAGGAAAGCAGGCCCCAAGTCCCTCAGGCAACTGCTGCAAGCAACAGTAGCCCACTGTCCTGGCCAGAAGATTCCCTGTGCAAAGAAAGGTCTTACAAAGAGGAGTAGAGGGGGGTTACAGCAACTGAAGGGCAGAGCAAACCATGTCAAGTCCTGACACGGGCGGCAGGCTCTGAGAGTCACCTGTTTCAGAGCAGGAACGCAAAGCTCTGCCCTGTCACGCCACACAGCTGGGGCTCTGGGGCACGGCCTGCTCACTTATATAAGCTCGCGAAAGCCCCGTCGTTTGAGTTCCCTGTTTGTGCAAACAATGTCAGGACCGCATCCGAGCAGCCTGGTCATCCATCATCGCGGGCCTTTCCCAGGCGGGCGGTGACTCACCTGGGCCCGAACCCACGCTGTGTACACACCCCCTCCCCACCAAGCCCGGCCTTCTGCAGGCAGTGTCTGTCACCGCTGGGCCTCCATCCAGTGATGCCTCTTTCCCATGCACACAGGGGGCCCACAATAGCCGCATGAAGGAGGAAGAAAGCCCAAGTGCAGCAGGAAAGGGAAAGGGCCACAGTGACTGAGGGGGAATGACCTGTGTCTGTTCTGCCATTCAACTCAACCACAGCTTGGAGGAGCTCAAACCCTTCCACTCTGCTCTGGAGCCAGAGAGAACCCAGGGTCTGGAAAGGAACTCACATGATGCAAGTGCACCAGTACCCAAACAAAAGAATGAATAGGCCCCAGCTTGGGGATCTTAATCTCTGCTTGCCCTGAACGTGAAACCATGGACCCAAAGAACCTAGGCTGAGAGGGGTCCCCAGCAGCCATGAGCTGCCTGTCTGGTAAGCATGAGGATGGGGTTCCTAGCTCAGAGCCTCTGTGACGCCATCATGTACATAGATCAGCCACACCCTGCATGTGGCCAACTCTGCCCCGATTTATGCCAAATCAGTTACTGAAGCCTCAAATAGGAAGTCCTCTTCTGGAAAGCCATGCTCATGAGAAAACATTTGTAATCTCAGAGTCCCAAAATTGTCATCTCTACAAGTCCCAAAGAGAATGAAGGGTTCAACTATGTGTGTATGCATGCGCATGCACACACACATACACACACGCACACACTCACTCACACACACACACACACACACGTGCACACACATACGCACACACATGCATGCAAGTAGGCACCCACAGACCACAGTCTGTATTCCGGAATATGATTTGTGGCTGTATGATCCAGAGCCTTGGTTTTACACGGCAACAAATACCAGGCAAAACAACAGCTAAGCCCTGCTGGCAGCCCTGAAAATGAGTTCCGTTTGCTTAGTTACATATTTGACAAGAGCTCAGGTAAGCAAACAGTGCAACAACACATCCCACTATGATCCTTCTGAAACGGAGGGCTTAGATTGCCCATATGTATGAGTGTTTGCTGTTTATGTACATAAATGAGTAAGGGCACAACATGACAACAGTGGATGGGGACTCACTGGTGGAAGTCAACACCATGCAGTGAGACAGAAGCGTTCCATGAAAATCAGGGACATGGCTTGGCTCCATCAGCACTTTCCCAGCAAGTGAAGGAGGGAGGGTGGCTCAGGGCTACAGCGCACCTGCGGCAGGGGTGGGTTCAATCATATTTTCCTTTTGCCATGCTGCAAAAAGGAAAATAAGTTGATTCTTCTACAAATTGAATTTGCAGCATCTCAGATGCCAGCATCTCAGGACAGGACGGGAGGCGGGGCTGAGCTCCAGCCTTTCCCCCACCAAGAATTATTTCCCAGGAGACCCAGGGTACTCACTGAAGATGACCATCCCAAAGCACTGGCCCTGCAGGAAAAAAACCTGGGGAGGGTCTCTTCAGGCACACCACTTTCCAGGGGGCTGGGGAGCACCCATGAGGAGCGGGCTGGCTAGTGAGGAAGTTTGTTTTGGCCGCTTTGTTTCTTCATCGAGGAAGCAAGCTTGGTCCCACGTCCCACTCTTGGGGAAGCTGGGTTTCTCTCAAATACTGACAGCTTGGCTCTAGCCAATTCAGTCCCATTGTCTGTTCACAGGGCCAACTGCCCTGCCTGGAGAAGTAGGGTAAGCGCTGGGGCCTGTGTCTGTCCTGTCCCTGTGTCACTGGGACAGTCCCTGGGCTCCATCTGACAACACTGACTCCTCGTCCTGTGTGGGGGAGACGATCGGCACCCACCTGGCCTCAACAACCCAGAGCAAGTCCTCAGAGGTCTCCTCCATGCCCTTGAGGGAAAAATGTGACCCAAGGTGAAAACTCTCTCAGCAAAACACCTGGCCGCAGAGAGAACTCACTTGGTGGCATCTAATGGCGGGTTCCAAAGTCCGCTCCAAAGAGGAAACGAGAGCTCAGAGACATAGTACAGCAGGCAGGGTGCTTGCCTTACATGTGGCCAACCCGGGTTCTCTCCCAGCACCCTGAGCACCACCAGGTGTGATCCCTGAGTATAGAACCAGGAGTGAGGCCTGAGTACCACCAGCTGCAACTCCGCCTCTCCCCCAAAAAGAAAGATAAAGGAGGAGGGACCAAAACCTCTGCTCTCCCGGGGCCCAGGTCACCAGCAGGCCATATGGTCTGGGAGCGCCCAGGAGGGACCTGGAATAAAGGATAGCTTCAAACCCGCCTGACGGAGCTTGGCTCATGAAGGACCAGCCTTATGAGGCAGAGTTGTGGGAGGCACGGAGGAGAGGCGGGGTCAGGCAAGGTCCGTGCTGGCTGCAGCCATCAGGCTTTCCCTCCTAGCCGGTTTTGCTTCTCTCAGAGGCCACCTCCTGGCTTCCTTGGCAGATGGGGAGAAGGTGGAGTGTTTCCGGCTTTTTTTTTTTCCTTCTCTTGACTTGACTCCCAAGAGCCAAAGGGTCAGATATCTATAGATACACAGATAGAGATACAGGTGATATAGATACACACACATACATGTACACGATATTCAGAAAACACCTCTGAGAGTTAGTGCCTCGTTCGCCTTTTCAGAGTGGTTATAATTACAGTATTTGTTTCATAATTGCTACCTACTCACACATACAAAATCCCTGAATCTTAAAATAAATTACAGCTCCCTTTTTTTTTCCCCCCTTTTCTGCTCAACAGTCATTGTGCTGCTCGTTTACAAAGAGGAGATAACTTCCAATTATTATTGTAATAACAAGCCAAAGGTGAGCAAAGCTTGAGTTTCCAGCAGGGGACGTGCCTCATTAGTACAAAAGAGAATTATGGAAAATAATTTTAGCGAGCAGCATAATTAAGGCCGTCTCTGCTCCAGGCTCAAGGGCCAGTGAGAACCACCTTTGATCCACCCTCTCGCTGCCGACCTGTGCACAATCGGGGAGGCTGTTCCAAGCTGTCTGGGGGCAAGCAGCTATTGGCCGAGGGGAAGGACCAACTTCAGTGACACAGTGAAGTCTTATTTAAAGGGTCTATGATGTCTATGGACATCTCTGGGGAATAGAGTATGTGACATGGGTGGGCGGATACGTTGTGTCCAGGGGCCTTCAAGACAGAGTGACAGCCTGGCCTGGGCCAGCGAGTGGGGAGCAGAGGTGGCCAGGCAGGGGGACTGCATGCATAGGACAGGCGGAGAGGCACGCAGGCTTAAACCTCCTCCAGTACGTGCCTGTGGCCCCCACGGGAGGCCAGAAGCTGACACAGCTGTCAGAGCCCAGAATGTCTGCAGGGACTCCGTGCTGCTATGCAGGGAGGAACCCTGCCCGAACCCTGCCCGTCCCTCCCATCCCCGGGAGATGTTTGAGCCAGGTGCACGCAACAAAAGGCCAGCCCGCCGCCCGCTCCTACCTGCAGCGCCCGCCCGTGTTTGCTCACCAGCCCGGTGAATGTCTTTACACTCCAGGCTGCAGGCAGGACCCAACCTTCCCTCCTGAGATCAGTGCCTTGCTCCCACACCGTCCTCCTCCCTGCAGTGAGTGTGTCCGGCAGCACTGCTCCCTGACCCCCTGGACTGCAAAGCCTCCCCCGCCCCAAGGCTAAAAGTTGGAGCCTGGGACCTTCTTTACCCTGGTGCCCCCACACCCTGGCCACAGCCTGCCTTTTCCCAGCCTGTCCAGTGGGAGGCACAGGGCTGGGGGGGGGTGAGGTGTGATTGTCAGGAGCTACCAGTCCTGGGGTGTCACTCACAAACAGAAGCACCATCCATGGGCCCCGAGCCCAGATGGCAACACCAGGAGGGTGTGAGCCCCTGCCTCAAGGAGCTGGGGACCGAAGCCCCTCCCTGCTGCCCACTGCTGGCCACAGGGCTTTGACAAGCCCCCTTTAACCTTGGACCTCAGGCCTCATCCGAGGACAGAGACGAAACCGTCTTGCTGAATGACAGAGGCAGCCTGGTGTGTGCTTTGAAGAAGCGCTGGCCTCAGGCTGTCCAGGTTGAGGGGGTCAGCCCCAGTCCACAGGGGCCCTATAACTGGGGGAGACAGAACCTGGGTAGCGCTTCCTCGTGTGAGCCTCGGGAGGGTGCCTACCCACCAGGGCTGTTGTGAGGGTACCTGGGTAAACGGCCTCCCATGCCAGGGGCAGAACCTGTCCAAGTGACACCCGTAAATCCCGATCCTCTCAGTCCTTCCTCATCAGCAGCCTGCTAGGCAACACGCTGGAATCCACAGAAGCAGACAGCCTGGGCAGCTGACCCTTGGCATGTTGCACAGGGAGGGATCACTGGCTCCTAGATCTGGAGAATCATTCCCATCCTGACAAGGGTGGAACAGAGGAAGTGGAGGGGAGGGGAGGGTGGAAGGCGATCAAGGATAACGCTTGAGGCCTGACAATGAAGGTAGCCAGGGCTAATCCTAAAAGAGGTAGAGTGTTGGCAAAGGGACTTGTGTGCCCAAAGGCAGACCCAGCCCACCATGGGCCTTCAGGAAGGGGCATGGGAGCTGAGTGCTGGGGATCCATGGGAGAGCAGGGTATGTGCCCACAAGAAGGGCACAGAGAATCGAGTGGCGTGTGCTGGCATGGGGGATGATGCAGTTTTACACCAATCCCCAAGCCGGACATCTAAAAGCAAATGTCACAGGGACCAAGGCAGCCCGGGTGCAGAGCCTAACCAGAACCTTCTGCCCGGTTCAGGGACTCAAGGGTCCTCAGCCAGACCACAGAGCTGGGGACAGAGCTGCCAGCTCCCTCTGAGATCTCCACAATGGAAGCCTGAACCGGGGGCTCCAGAGGGGCCTGCCAGGGCATGGAGCAATGCTTCTCTGAGCCACATCGCCTGCGGCGTTGCAGAACCACATGATCCGCGGTGGGGTGAGATCTGAGCTTCAGTCCCTTAGAGCGTGGATTTCAACTGTGACACTCTTCCCCAGGGCAGCGAGAAATCCTGGTTTCACACACACAGGCAGCCTGGCACAAGCAGGATGGCACCAGGTCGGGTGGAGACCACATAAGCCCTGCTCCCACCTTTGTGGAGGACACTACTGGCAGCCACGCAGGCAGCTGGGCCCCAAAGGCCAAACGAAAAAAATTGAATTAAAAGACTTAACCCTAAAGACTTGTTACTGACCTACTGTTTCCTGTTGAGAAAAAAATAAAAAACCCTCAGTGCCCCGTGCCCTGTAACCTACCTTCTTTAAATGAACATTTAAACTCCCCAAATTGCACCAGAGGCTACAATTGCCTCCCCACCCCCATGATTGCTCAGATGCTCCCTACCCCCGCGTCCCCGGGGATGGACCACTTTGGGGCTCAGAGGAAACAAACATTGATTCAAATGCTCATGGGTATATTTTTTTACTTTTTTGGGTCACACCCGGCAATGCTCAGGGGTTTCTCCTGACTCTGCACTCAGGAATCACTCCCAGCGGTGCTCGGGGGACTATATGGGATGCCAGGGATCGAACCCTGGCTGGCATGGGCCAGCCGCGTGCAAGGCAAACGCTCTACCCGCTGGACTATCGCTCTGGCCCCCTCATGGGTACTTTTTAAGTCAGGCAAACCCTCGAACCAATTCTCAGATCCATGGCTAGCAGCCAGGGCTGTGCGTGCTGAGGGGCCCACTTCCCCACCTACATGACTGCAGGCAATGTTGATACTTATAACCTGCCATGCTGGGGACTTGGGGGGTGGTGCTCCACCCTACTATACCTGCTTCTCGGGACATCCAAGCACCCCAGACCAGAACGCAAAAACCCCTTGGATTCAAGGGCCATGGCTGGCAGTTAGAGCTTCGCAGCCATGGCGGGGACCATAGCAAAGTCTCAGGAGTCTCCCAGATGCCCTGTGGGGGCTGGTGCCCACTCTCTGGCCCAACACCTTCATGGCCACCGCAGCCCATCAGCCAGTGCATGGAGATTTAGACAGTTTCCCCCATGAAGATCCCCCCCAGCCCCCTGCTCCCTTGCCCCCTTCCATACCCTGTGACCTGTCCACTCATCATGAGGACCTACCCCGAGGTCACCCCCCAGCTGCACAACCAGCCTAGGGCTCAGGAACAGGAAGGACCAGCCCCCTCTCCTTCCGGAAGCCCAGAGTCTGCATCTTGTAATTAATTCATCCACAGCCCAGGTCAGGGACAATGGGCAGGAAACCCAGCACAGAGCCAGTACATTAGAGCCGACTCCATACCGGCTGCACCTTAATTACACAGTCAGGAACGTTCCTCTCTTGTGAACTCTCACCCCAGCCTGTGATGACACAAAGGAAGGATTAAAGGTGCCCGTGCAGGGCCAACCCAGCACAGTGCATGTCCCTAAAGCAAAATGGCTACTGCAAGTGCTGACAAACTCTTTTTTGTATCCAATTTTGTGGGGAATTTGTGCTTGCTGGTGACTGCTCTTGGACCTTCTCCACCTGTGCTCAGCCCCTCCTGGCGAGCAGGCTCCTGGCACACCAGCTCATCACCATCGGCCTCTCAGCCTCCCTCTTACGTGCTCTTGTCTCTAAAATGGGAATCTCAAAAGGTGGGAGGGCGGGCAGTGCAACAGTACAGCTGGTAGGGTTTTGCCTTAGCTGACCTAGGCTTGATCCTGACTATCCCATGTGATCCACTGAGCACCACCAGGAGTGATTCCTTGAGTGCAGAGTCAGGAGCATTGCTGGATATGGCCCAAAAAACTGGAAGAAAAAAAAAAGCAAGTCAACGTGAGGGTCAGGGGCTAAGAGAGAAGCCAGCATGAAGAGATGGCAGTTGCTAGAAAATGAAACCAAAAAAAGATTTTTTATAAAGGGAAAAAATAATAAATAATCAATGGGAACCACAGCAGCACCAAATGGCCTATGTGTAAAGACCCCTCCCCCAGGTCCTGTGCAGGGGGCCCAGACTCCTCAGGTGGGCAGGGGTGGAGGAATCCTTCTCCAGACCCACCCCCAGCCTCTGTCTAATGGGGACGAGGCATGGTCTGCACTCTTCCGCACCCAGTCCTGAGTCTGCCTGGACCCAGCTCTGGGAAGTCAGGAACATCTGAGGCGCAGTCCTGAGGGACGGTCCACAACAGTCCTGCAAGGCACGGCAGGTACTAAGGTCAGGAAGCAGCAGAACAGGCTGAAGCCACAGAAGGGTCCAGGGCCCCCGGGGGCACCCTAAAGGGAAACAGCATCTGGGCACATCCCCTGGTCTCTTTCCCTGGAAGAACCCCAAACACCCCCACCCCAGGCCTCTGTTCATCATCCCCTTTATACCCTCCCACAGGGCACTAGATGCTCAAAAACGGGCAGGAGAGGTAAAGGCCTTGAGTCAGATCCTGGACGCAGCCACTTCTCCTTGGCCAGCTGCCAGGACACCCTCTTAGGCAGGTCCCGCAAGGGGATACCTCGCAAACCCTGGCACAGAATCCCACGGGGAGGTGAGCAGAGTGGCCAGCTGCCTGCATGTCCAGAGCCCAGGCCCCGGGGCAGCAGCCCTACCTGGTGTGACAGTACACAGGGAGGCACCTCCCCATCATCGGGTTCCGAAACGCAATCCAGCTGTACTCTGAGAACTGCTTTCTCAAAAGGGTCGTTTGCTCATTTTTTTTAATTGAACTCTCCATGCTCAGGGGCCTTACAGTGCCAGGTACAGAACTCAGGGCCTCACACGCTAAGAACGTCTCTATCTTTATTGGGAGCATGGAGTGGAGAGGGGGAGGCCTCATCAGCAATGCTCAGGGCTTAATCCTGGCTCTGTACTCAGGGGTCACTTCTGGAAGGACTTGGGGGTATATGGGGTCCTGGGGTTCACACCGGGTTGGTCGTGTGCAAGGCATGTGGCCTCCCGCTGTACTCTCCAGTCCCATCCCTGACCCTCTGAAGATCACATTTTTTGGGGTGCGTCCCAAACAGTGCCCTGGGGGCCCAGGGACAACTCTGGTCATACTCAGCCAGCCAGGACAGACAGCTCAATCAGTGATCTAGTCCCATAGAGCCAGAGTGACAACTAGCAGAGCTTTGGGCGACCATGGGGTACCTGGATTCAAACTCAGGTCCCAGTACATGCCAAGCTTGCATCCCTGACCACTAAGAGATCTTCCCGAGCCCTGAAGACCCCCTTATCAGAGGAGTCCCACACTGTGAGACCCACCTAATTGCAGACACCATCTACTTCCATCACTGTGCCACTAGTATTCACACATGCCCACAGCAGGCCGGGAGCACAGGATTTCACTTGTAGGAAGAGAGGTCATTGTTCCCCTCATTCTGAAGAGGACACCAATGGCTCAGAGAGGTGAAGTGACTAACCCCAGGTCACTCAGCTGAAAAGTGGAGAAAACTGTCCAGACACAAAGGCATCAGGCCAGCACTCTCAGCCAAGCACAAGGACCAGAGAGGGCAGAAGCACACAGCAGCTGAGGAGCGGAGACCCTTGCCTCTTGGACTGCCTGTATAAAGAGAGATGCAAAATTATAAGAGAAAGAAAAATGAACCTTTGCCATGCCAAAAAAAAAAAAAATCACTGTGGTTTTGGTGTGGTTCATAGGCAGAAAAAGATCTGATGCATTGGTTAGTATGAGTTTTTTTCAGGGAAGAGGAGGAAGAGGGCCACTCTCGACGATATTCAGGGCCCATGCCTGTCTCTTTGCTCAGGGAGCACTCCTGGTGGTGCTTAGAGGACCACATGTGGTCCGGGGACCAAACCCAGATCCGTCACATGCAAGAAGATGCCTTAAACCTTACACCATTGCTCTGGCCCTAAGATGAATTTCTACTGTGCCTAACAGAGATTCTAAAACAGCTGGAATTGGGGGAGGGGTGGTGGGAAGGAAGATGAGGGTGGGAATGGGGAACAGAAGCTTCACTCCAGGGCTGACCAGGTTTGGAACCCGGCATCCCATACGGGCCCCTGAGAACTTCCAGCAGTGATTCCTGGGTGCAGAGCCAGGAGTAACCCCCTGAGCATTGCTGGCAGTAGCCCAAAAACAAATAGGAAGGAAGGAAGGGAGGGAGGGAAGAAAGGAAGGAGGGAGGGAGGAGGAGGGAGGGAGGGAGGGAGAGAGGAGGGAGGGAGGGAGGGGGGGAGGGAGAGGGAGGGAGGGAGGAAGGAAGGAAGGAAGGAAGGAAGGAAGGAAGGAAGGAAGGAAGGAAGGAAGGAAGGAAGGAAGGAAGGAAGGAAGGAAGGAAGGAAGGAAGGAAGGAAGGAAGGAAGGAAGGAAGGAAGGAAGGAAGGAAGGAAGGAAGGAAGGAAGGAAGGAAGGAAGGAAGGAAGGAAGGAAGGAAAGACACTTCATTCCAGAATGAAGGTGGGGTCAGGGTGTTTCAGACATGGTGGCCTGACGTCTCTCTTCTTGCACCTGACCCTTGTGGAACCCTGATCCATTCAACAGCAGCCGCTCTAGACCACCACTTCTTTTCCAATGACCCGTGTCGCAGAACCACACAAACCTGATCTCACATCTGGGCTTTGCCACCCATGGTTCCTAACCACTCACTTTGCCCCTTCTGAAGTGAAGCTTCTTGGGCCCCTAAAGATCTTCGCTGTCCTTAGCTCCTGATCAAACCCAGACCAGGAAAGATGGGGTTCACCATTGTCCAAGAGACCGCTCAGCCTGGACGAACTACCACAGGGCTCCCCATTCTCACGGCACCTCCAACAGGCTGCAGGCACCCCAGCTCTGTCAGAACCAGGAGACCCCACTGCAGAGCTGCATGCCCTGGACTCTGAAAAGAGCTGGCCAGATGCACAGAGCATGTTGAACCAGGGGCAAGCTCATACCTGTCCCCATTTCAGGACTGGCTCTCCCTAAAACCCAGAAGGAAGGACACAGGCCCCGTCACCAACTCTCCCAGGCCCCAGAGGCAGGAGTCCTGGGCTGCAAAGAGGTGGCTTTGCACCCCACCAGGAGGAAGGAATGCAGCCCCTTCCCCTCTCTAGCTGAGACTTCCTCTTTGTGAACCAGCTGACCTGGGCCAGGGCATGGGAGGCCTCTGAAACGCCAGGCAGACAGCCAATGCAGGTCACAATGAACTTGATTTGTTTCATTTTATTTTTGGTGCCTGGGACTGAACCCAAAGCTTTACACATGTGACGTAAGTGCCGCCCACTGAGTTACATCTCTGCCCCTCCAGGGGGACATTTTTATTAACAGGGACCCTACCCAGTGGAATATGTTGGGAATGGTGCAGGGAACCCAGGGCCACAGCCAGTTCTGGAATCGGGTCACTAGGGATCCAACCCAGAGCCTTGAGTTTTGCTGGTCATGTGGTCCACAACTTGCACTATGGCCTCAGTCTCCACATGCATACGTTTTCATTTCCTAGTAGCCATATTTTACGAGCGTTCAAAGAAACTTGGGAAATCAAGCTTTGTAACATAGCTTCTCTAGCCCAGTCTGCAGAATAACGTCTACAAGCACCATCGGCACAGAGATGTGTTGGCCAGACGCATGGAACGCTCGCTCACTCGGTACTTGGGTGGACCTCCCTGCGCATTTCCACTCGGACCAGCTCCATCGCTGGTGTGCGGCCCCTGACCCGGCTGACAGGTGTGACAGCAGCACCCGCAGCCAGGACGGCACCCGAACCTGCACTCACCAGCCCGACAAAAAGAATTCCGTTCACAGAGCACAAGATAGTAATCACAGTCATTACACCCTAGCGGTCAGGCAGGTCCATTCCCAAAAGCATGAGATAGGACAGTGCAAAAAGGGAGATGGAGACAGAGAGGGGAAGCCAGCTGTCCAGGGACACCCAACTCCTAAGAAGCAGGTGAGAGACTGAAACCCCACAGCCGACCCTGGCACCAATCACTGCTGTCTCTGTCTTCTCTCTGGCCTGTGTGTGTAGGTGGGGAGGGGGGGAAAGAGGACCAGGAGATTGGACCTACTCTGGCCCAAACCACTCCCACCCAGCACGCCACACCTGGCTAAGCTGGCAGGCACGGCCCTGGCATGGAGTGCCCGCCAGGCTGGTGGAGCAGATGCTTAAACTGTGCCCAGCCGGGAAACCAGCTACCTCTC